>JAVKPL010000013.1:0-143470 GCA_032173675.1 Gastrolobium villosum | reverse complement strand
AAAAAATGAATTGCTATGGACATGAATTGACCCCTATGGGCCTCTGTCATCACTTCCTCCGCTAACTGTCTAGGTACAACAATACGACCTCTATAACAGTATACCCTCACTATTGCAGGATACACCACTCTCGACCCTTCAATCGTTTAGCACTTTCATTTTGCAGCTGAAGCACTTCTTTAATCTTGGTCATCATTTGCTTTAATTCTTGTAATTTCGATGTCACAAATTCTGCCTGGAAAGACTTCAGACAATTTCATATCTCTGAACCTCTCGATTACATCAAAATCTCTCATCATCATGCTTGCCATGCTCACTGACTTTCGGCTCAATGCATCCGCCACAACATTAGCCTTGCTGGGATGATATTTCAATTCGAAATCGTAATCCTTTAAGAATTCAGTCCACCGTCGTTGCCTCATATTCAACTCTTTTTGATGAAATAAGTACTTAAGGCTCTTGTGGTCACTAAATATGACAAACTTAATTCCATACAAGAAGTGCCTCCACTGTTTCAATCCAAAAATGATTGCGGCAAGCTCTAAGTTATGGGTCAGAGAGTTTTCTTCATAGAGGTTTCAGTTGCCTCAAAGCATATGCTACCACTCTCCTATCTTGCATCAGCACAAACCCAATCCCTTTTTAGAAGCATCACTTCTACAAGTTCAATCACCTTCCGGATCAGGAAGTACTACATCTTGGGCGCAGTCGTCAACTTTTCCTTTATCTTCTGAAAACATTCTTCGCATAATTATGCGTCCAAATAAATGGAGTATCCTTTCTGTAGTAAATGGGTCAATGGTAAGACCATTTCCGAAAATCCTTTAATAAATCTTCGGTAATAACCAGCCAAACCCAGAAACTCCTTACTTCAGTCACAGTCTTGGGCCTCTCCTAATCAATAACTGCCTCTATCTTGTTAGGATCAATCGCCACCCCATCAGCAGAAATGACGTGACCCAGAAATTGCACTTGAGAAAGCCAAAATTCACATTTAGACGGCTTTGCATACAACTGTTTATCTCTGAGGATTTGCAACACAGTTCTCAAGTGATCCTTATGCTCTTCCTTACTCTTGGAATATATTAGAATATCATCAATAAACACAATCACGAATTGATCCAGGAACGACTTGAAAATACGATTCATATAATCCATAAACACCGTCGGAGCATTAGTGAGTCCAAATGGAATTACCTGATACTCATAATGTCCATATCTAGATCGGAAAGCAGTCTTCGGAATATCTTCCTGCTTAGATCGGATCTGATGATAACCTGACCTCAAGTCAATCTTTGAAAAGACACAAGCACCCCTCAACTGATCAAGCAAATCATCTATGCGAGGGAGAGGATACTTGTTCTTAATAGTAACCTTATTCAACTGACGGTAATCAGTGCACAATCTCATGCTACCGTCCTTCTTCTTAACAAATATCACTGGTGCTCCCCACGGGGACACACTAGGCCTAATAAACTGCTTAGCCGAAAGCTCCTCAATATGTTTCTTTAACTCGGCTAATTCCGGTGGTGACATCCGATATGGAGCCAGAGAAATGGGTCCCACACCAGGCAACAAATCTATGGTGAACTCAATCTCTCTGTACGGTGGAAGCTGCAGAATCTCATCCGGAAAAACATCCACAAACTCCTTCACCACGGGAATATTGTCAATCTCCTCATGACTTCCACCCACTAAACCCCCCACAAAGACATATCCCAATGCCCCGGCCCTCAAAGCCTTTCTAACCTGCAACACAGATAGATATAGGGAAGAACTAGTAGCAGAATCATCAGCAGAGAGCACAATTCTTTTTCCACAGCAGTCTATCATAGCATAATTCTTTGATAACCAATCCATTCCCAAGATAACTTGAAGACTGATCATCGGCAAACAAATAAAATCCAGCACATAATCTCGGCCTTCAATATTTAAATTCCACATCCTTGCATATTACTGATGTGTAACACTCCTCTCCAGTAGCAGTCACCACTTTCATTGGAGGAGAAATGTCGTACATTTGCAAGTTTAGCCCAAAGGCCATAAAATCAGACATACAGGAGTGTGTAGCTCCTGAGTCAAACAGGACTTCAATGTCCATATTATCAATATAAATTATACCTTTCACAAGATTTGGAGCCTTTTCTGATTGCCGACGGTCCATGGTGTATACTCTACCAACCGTCCGTGCCTCTATCATAGGTGGAACAACAGAAACAGGAACAGCCGCAGCTTGAACTGCCATAGTCCTCACTTCATTCTGAGGACACTGTCTTGAGTAATGGCCGGGCCTTCCACATTTATAGCAGATAATTTCACCGGTAGCACATTGACCTCTATGCTCCCTTCCACATCCTTTACACTTAGGAGGAGGTCCTCTATCAACAAAATTCCTCTGAGTTCCCGGCTTCTTGAATATATCTGCTGGGTTGTTCACACTAAGCTTTTTGTCTTTCAACTTTTTATTCTTCCAATAACCCGAGCCCGTTGCTTTATTGGCAGTAGGTGCTTGGGCCTCAGAAGGCTTCTTGGTACTGGACACACCATATGCCTCTTTACCTTCCGGCACTGGTTCACAAACCGACTAAACTCTCGGATGTCATAGTTTGACATCTTCCGAGACATGTTCTCATTCAGACCCCACTGAAACTTGGAGGTCATCTCCGCCGAAGTGGGCAAAGCTCTCCCATAATTTGCATATTTCACCAATTCATTGAACTTGGCAAAATATTGATCAATAGACATTGACCCTTGCTTCAAATCGTTATACTCATTCTGCTTCCTTTCCCTAGCCTCCCTAGAAAAATAGTTGTCTAAGAACAGCGTCTCAAACAATCGCCAGGTAATGTCCTGGCCTTCAGCTTCTAGAGGTTGCACAGTATTAGTTCACCAATCCTCCGCTTCCTCTTCCAGCATATAAACGGAGTAGACCAATTTCAATGCATTAGGGCACCTCATAACCCTGAAAATCTTCTCCACAGCTTGGAGCCATTTCGCTGCCACCATAGGGTCATATTCTCCTTTAAAAGAAGGAGGTTTATGTTTTCTGAAAGCCATTAATCTTCTTTCTTCGGCTTCGAGCTCATCAACCTGTTCTGCATCGCACCTCAGTGTGCTGGCTATGACTACCTGAGTGGTGACTTGCTTCACCCTCATTATTACCCGCTCCGTCTTCTTCATTGTGAGCAGGTGGAGTAGGCGTGACAGTGTGAGGAGGAGGAGAGGGTTGCCGGTTCTCGGGTCTAGCACCCCTCAACGCCCTCAGCTCATTCATCATTGCGGTCATAGCATTCCGCGTGTCCTCATTTGTTTTGAGTAAGTTTTCATTAGCTCGACGGCTAACCTCCAACTCCCTGTGCACAGCTGCCAGGGTTTCAACCATAGGATCCGGCTGCCCAACCGTTGTCCCACGACCACCTCGTGGCCTAACCAAAGCAGCCAAAACAGGATCTGGCTGAGCGTTTGCATTCGATGCTTCGGCGTTATTCCGGTTCCTCGTCATGACAATACACAAGTTACACCCAGAAATGAGTTGATCAGACTCACACTAAGTGATCACAAATGCAATAATCATCAAGAGTACCAAAACAACTACAAAGCATTAAATAGTAAACACATATAACAATAGTCCACAAGTTTCCCTACAAAATTGCTATGATACCATAAAATGTAACACCACGTTCTAGAACCAGTTTGTTAACATCAACTTATGATATTAAGCGCAGTTACAATCACATTGGTGCAATTAAAATCCGGTTAAATTTTTCTTTTAAACAAGCCGAACTAAAATTACCCAATTGCGTGACCATAACCATAATACATTGCGGAATAAAATAATTAAAGCTTAATACCATACTTTCATTTCATTTATTATGGTCTCCATTTGTCCATTATATTATAGGATTTTTCATTATTTACGCGTGGGTTCAAACCGCTCAAATCGGAGCACCGTAGCCAAAGTTATGAGATTTTTACGAAATTGAATGCTGAATTTCCCAGGACCCCTACGCTCCAAGCGTGGATCTCACGCTTCGAGCGTGGGCAGTCAGAAGGTTGACGCTCCTAGCGTGAATCTCACGCTCCGAGCGTGGGCAATCAAGAGCAAGCACCCAAAAGAGGGCAGTTTGACCTACCTGTGGTGTTTTAACCATAACTTGAGTTATACTTATCCAAATTACACAATCTTGGCCTCTATGGAAAGCTAAGAAACATATCTACAACTTCCATCAAGACACAAGGGTCCAAATCTATCGTATAGGATACGAAAATTGGACAACAAAACAGGGTATCTTTGTTTTAAATTGGTTTTCCAACCTAAAGGTCTTCTTTCACCTAATTTACATCATATAATCCTTTCAATATATGAATTCTAGTCTCTCTAGATACTCATACACTAAGAGAAGCACGCATATCATTTCATCATATATGCAAATATCCAATAATTACAACATTACATCATGATTACAAGTTTCAATTACAAATCATGGGACTTAGCTACAAAACACTATGATCAACTCCTTGGCTCCCATCAACAAAAGAGATACCAAAGGGGATGAGCATAGGCTAAGTCCAACCAATTAAAATAGCATGCATATAACAAATGACTTTCATTTACAATCTTGTACATATGAACTACAAAATAGCATGCTTAATCAAATGACCCTAAGTCTTCCTATGTCCATTTACTTCAAGTATGGCCACTTGCCATCAGAGGCTCCTTGTAAGAACCCGCACCGCTAATTAAGGTAATTAGTGAATTAATTATGATAATTAGGAAATAATTCCATAATTGACCCTTATAATTATTAATGGGCTTAGATAATTATATTGAGTGAGTAAAATGCTGAAAGTCGCTTTTCGGAAGAAAAGCGCAGATACCGGTTCTGCTACTCGGTATAAATGCGTACCGGAAAAGTATCACGGAAAATTATAACAAAGGCATGATAATTACTAGAATATTATGTAGGACTTGTAAAACAAGTTTCAAGTCAAAACGACGTAATCTGATGCCAGAACTGATACTGGCTATGGAAAAGCGCGTACCGGAAAGGTGCTCCGAAAAATAAAATAAAAATATGACAAATCTTAGAAAAATGCGTAGGTCTAGAATCCGAAGTTTGAGATCAAGATATTTTACTTTGCGATTAAGGCTAATACTGTGCGATTAGTGGCTTGTGCCTATAAATAGGCACATTAGCACAAAACCCTAGGCATTTTTACTACACCTACGTAGGGTCTTGTGCTGCAGCTGCCACTTCCCTTCTTCTCCTTCTTCTTCTTCTTCTTCTTCTTCTTCTTCTTCTTCTTCTTCTCTTCTTCTTCCTTCTTCTTTCCTTAGCCAAGTGATCACCTTTCATGCTTGTTTAAACATTTGTGAAGGTGAGAGTTAACCTTGGGGCTGCATTGTGGCCATCATTCTGAGTTGAGAGGTAGTTAGTGAGCATGAGTTTGAAGCTTTAGTAATGGCTACTTTGTGGTAGTCATTGTGAGCTTCAAAGTGCCTTCTTGTGGTGCAAGAACCCACCTTGAAGTGCCATTTTCGTGCTCCTACTTAGGCTGAGTTTGAAGTATCTTGAGAGGGCTCCAAGAGCACACCTTGCCTCTGTTTTGAACTTTGGTAAGTTACCTCACTATGATCATGGGTTTATAATGCTTAAAGTTGATGTCTTGACCATGTTTAATGAGTAAACAAGAGGGTATAAGGTATATGAACTAAAGATGCATGCTTTAACGTGTACATGTATTAAAAGTTGGACCTTTGAGATGGATATTCACGAAATGCAGAAACTGCATTCTGTCGTGAGATATCCGGATATTTGTCGAACAGATATCCGGATATCAGTATCCGGATATGGTATCCGGATATTGATATCCGGATATGGGATCTGGGTATCCGGATATGACATATCCGGATATGTCCAGTGTGATATCCGGATATGGAATATCCGGATATGCCCCTTCTGATATCCGGATATCCTGGGTTCTGCGCAGACAGTAGCTGTTCTGTATGAACAGTAAGCTATTGGGTGTGTGTGGACCCTAGTTTAAGGAAGTTGAACTTCTGTAATTAATGGACTAAGTCAGAATCATATGATTAAGGGCTTATGGCTTTGTTGGAAGCCTTAAGACGTAAAACGAAAAGGAAAGGCGTAGTCTTTAAGTTGTATGCATGTTGTGCATTAATATTGACTTGTTAATGGTCCATATCAGATTGTGATACTGCTGTTTGTGGACTAGTGAGTGGTTGGACTCTTGGCTTGGATAGCTAGCTTGCAAGGTAAGCTTTCGTGTCCTCGGTTTAGCCATTTTGATGTTCCACCATGTCCCATGGGGATGAGTTTATGCATGCTGTGTTACATGCTTTGATTATTTTGGAAATGCTGTTGAGCTGTTTATATGTAATGAGCATTATGATATGCATGTGGTGTCCACCTAGACGACAATCCTGAGTATGTAGTACATACAAGATGGAGAAGCATGTGGGTGAGGTGCAGGTAGTATCCATGTACTCATGTAGGCATAGACGTATTCCTACATTTCTCTGGCCAGTAGATTTGAAAGCACACATGACATGATTAATTGCTGCATCGCATGATTTTAGAACTTATACTGTAATACTGTTTTAGAACTTATATTACACATGTAAGTGAGCTTGGGGTGGAGACTCCTTGAGGACCCCTTGTCTTACTGAGATTTCTTGTTAGAGATCTCACCCCACGTTTGGGGACGCTTATTTCAGGATCAGGTAATGTTGAGGGCTCGGGTGGCAGGAGGCCAGAGTTGAGCTGATTGATGATATGCTGACTGCTGTTATGCTATTTCTACTGTTGTTTATGTTTTCTGCTTTAATTATGTTAAGTTTATGTTGAGACTATTTGTGGGCATTGTCGCCTTATTTGGTGAGCATGGGGTTTGTCCATGCCACATGATTGTTATCGCCTTTTTAAGTTAATGTTGTAACTAAAGTATCAGGATGTTGACCCAGGCTACTTGTGTAGTCCTGTGGCTTTAGATACTCACTTATTATATTTATGTACGAGGTATTCAGTTAGTTGTCTTGCAATTTACATACAGGCAATATTTTTATGAAAATGGTTAAGTAATCAAGTTGGCTAAGTAATGACGTCATAATTGAATTAAAGAAAAAGTTATTCCGCATTTTAATTAAGCGTGGCTTAATACGATAGTGTGTTAACGCTCCGGGTTAACACGGGCTGTTACATTTTATGGTATCAGAGCACTTTCTAGGGAAAAGCCTGTATGTATTGCAATAACTTAGGATGAGTCGTTGCGTGTCTACTTTGGGTTCTCTCTGACTGGTGTGTGTAATGATAATGCATATGTGACCACATGGCGTGGGCCTGATCAACTCATTCTTTGTGTAACTTGTGCAGAGTCATGGTGCCACCGAGGAGGAACACGAGTACTAGCTAGGATCAATCGGATCCTGTCCTGGCTGCATTAGCTGAGATGCAGGCGGCCCGACTAGCCGACCAGGAAGCCACGAGGCTGGCAAACCGGGCGATGCTGGACGCAATTCGAGATGCGAACCGGCAAACCACGGCAGAGGTTCTGGAGGAGAACCGGATGGCCAACATGACTATGATGAGGGTCATGTTGGAGGAGTTGAGGGCTGGTCCTGCTGCGGGCCAGGGTCCTCCACCACCTCCACCGCCGCCACTGCCTCCACCTCCGCCTAGTCAACAGGAGGACACCCAGAGCCAGATGGGCGAGGGTAGTCATTTGACGGGGGCTATGCAGACTATCCCTGTACTTGCTGAGGATCGTGACGAGATCGATCGACGGCTGAATGCTTTCCGCAAGCATAAGCCACCTACCTTCGACGGATCGTATGATCCCATTGCTGCTGCCAGATGGCTACAGGCGCTGGACAAGATTTTCCGGATCATGCAATGCACCGATCCGCAGAAGCTGCTGTTCACCACGTACATGCTGGAGGGCGAGGCCCATGAGTGGTGGACCAACCTGTCTCAGGTCTATGAGATGCAGGGTCATGTGATGACGTGGCCATTCTTCGAGGAGAGCTTCTTGGGCCAGTACTTTCCTTACGACTCTCAGGAGAGGAAGCAGGGAGAGTTTGACCGATTGGTGCAGGGCTCGTTGTCTGTTGACGAGTACCTGGCCAAGTTTAATGAACTGGTCAAGTTCTCTCATTTCCGCATGGCGAGACCGACTCCCATTTTTCTGGCGGCCAAGTTCCGGAGGGGACTTAATGAGGATATTGCTGGACATCTCGCTGGTTCTGCTTCGAGAGACTTCGAAGCGTTGGTGCAGCAGTGCCGCGACATCGAGGACTACTGCCGGGCGAGTCAGGCCAAGAGGGCCAAGGTTGAGGTGCCACAGAGCGCTGGTGGTTCTACTCCCTGGAAGAACAAGAACTTTGCCCACAAGGGCAAGGGCAAACCACCGTTGGCGGCTAAGCAAGCGCCAAATCAGTTCAGAAAGACTGCTGCTCAGGGGAACACAGCTAGACCTCCTGCTCCCAGATGTTCGGGATGCGGGAAGTCACATTTTGGGCCGTGCTCTACCGGTCAGCTGATTTGCTTCCAGTGTGGCAAGGAGGGCCACTACTCGAGAGATTGCCCGTCGGCGAGAGTTGCTGCAGTGCAGGCGGTGCCATTGCAGATGGTTCCTACTGGGGCACCAGCAGTGCCACCTACTACCGGACGAGTCTACACACTTGATCGTCAGCAGTCGGATAGAGCTCCGAACCTGGTCAGAGGTACTGTTACCATTGGTGGATCAATTGTTGATGTGTTATTTGATTCCGGGGCAACGCACTCTTTTGTTGCTACCCCTATTGCTGTGGGGCTTGAGTTGCCCAGTGATGTGCTTTCTCCACCGATGCGGGTGACCACCGCCACCGGAGAAAAATGTTTGACCTCCACTGTTCATCGCGATGTAGCGTTTCAGTGGGATGGCCGTGACTTCTCGGTAGATCTGATAGGATTGCCGATGGCCAATCTTCAAATTATTCTGGGCATGGATTGGTTGTCCAGAAACTGTGCAATGATTGACTGTTGTGCCAAGAAAGTGGTGATGTCTCCGGGTGGGTCCACAGCCAGTTCCTCACCGTTCATTTCAGTCCTGCAGGCGAGGAGGGCCTTGAGAGCAGGGGCTTTTGGCTATGTCATGTTGGGAGGTTTGGTGAGTGAGACACAGGAGGATCTCACTGGCATTCCTGTGGTGAAGGAGTTCCTCGAGGTGTTTCCTGAGTTTCCACCACAGAGGGAGATAGAGTTCTCCATAGACTTATTGCCTGGTGTGGGGCCTATCTCGTTGGCTCCATATCGGATGTCGCCACCAGAGTTGGCGGAGCTGAAGAAGCATATCGAGGAGCTTTCAGCAAAAGATTTCATTCGGCCGAGTGTGTCTCCCTGGGGAGCACCGGTCATATTTGTGAAAAAGAAAGATGGGACCATGCGGTTGTGCACCGACTACAGACAGTTGAACAAGGTGACAATCAAGAACAAGTACCCTCTTCCACGCATTGATGATTTGCTGGATCAGCTCAGGGGTGCTTGTGTGTATTCAAAGATCGACCTCCGGTCCGGTTACCATCAGATACGGGTAAAGTCGGAGGATGTCCCAAAGACTGCGTTTCGCTCGAGGTACGGGCACTACGAGTACTTGGTGATCCCGTTTGGACTCACCAATGCACCCGCAGTGTTCATGGACTACATGAACAGGATTTTCCAGCCGTACCTAGATCAGTTTGTGATCGTCTTCATTGACGACATCTTGATCTACTCCAAGACGGAGGAGGAGCATACCGAGCACTTGAAGATTGTGTTGCAAGTGCTAAAAGAGAAAAAGCTTTATGCTAAGCCGTCGAAATGCGAGTTTTGGCTCAAGGCGGTTAAATTTCTGGGTCATGTAATTTCTGCTAATGGAGTTGCAGTTGATCCTAACAAGATTGAGGCCGTGATGGACTGGGAAAGGCCTAAGACGGTTACGGAAGTGAGAAGCTTCTTGGGTTTGGCAGGCTACTATCGGAGGTTCATAGAAGGATTCTCCAAGATGGTGCTACCGATGACCCGCCTTACCCGAAAGGAGACTCCATTCGTGTGGACACATGAGTGCGAGGAGTGTTTCCAGGAGTTGAAGGAGAGACTGACTACTGCTCCTGTGTTAGTCCTTCCTGATCCTGCGGAGCAATTCGAGTTATACTGCGATGCCTCTGGTAAAGGACTTGGCTGTGTGCTGATGCAGAAAGGGAAAGTTGTTGCTTACGCTTCAAGACAGTTGAAACCTCATGAGGAGAACTACCCGACTCACGATTTGGAGTTGGCAGCCATTGTTTTTGCGTTCAAGATTTGGAGGCATTACTTGTTTGGCATGAAGTTTGCTGTGTTCAGTGATCACAAGAGCCTGAAATATCTGTTTGACCAGAAGGAGCTGAACATGAGACAGCGTAGATGGATGGAGTTCTTGAAGGACTACGACTTTGAGTTGAGGTATCATCCTGGAAAGGCCAATGTGGTAGCCGATGCTTTGAGTCGGAAATCCGTGAGCTTATCCAGCTTAATGATGAACGACTACGAGATGATCGAGAAGTTCAGAGACTTGAGAGTGAACTCCTTGTTTGGGGGTGCACTGCTTGAGATGGAGACAACAGAAGTGATCAATGAGCTGATGGAAAAGATCAAAGAGGCGCAAGTGCAAAGAGAGTGCCTTGACTATGTGAAGAACCAGGACGGTGTGTCTTGGAATGAGGACGGATTGCTGCTGTTCCAGAAGAGGATTGTTATTCCTCGAGGGCCATTGACTGAGGAGGTTATGGCAGAGGCTCATAAGGGCCGGTTTACTATCCACCCTGGTGCTACAAAAATGTACCAGGACTTAAAGAGAAATTTTTGGTGGCCGGGCATGAAGAAGGACATAGCGGTCTACGTGTCCAAGTGCCTTATATGTCAGAAAGTAAAGATTGAGCACCAGAAACCGTCTGGTAAACTTCAACCTCTGGAGATTCCACAGTGGAAGTGTGAGAGTATTTCCATGGACTTCGTGGTGGGATTGCCTAAAACTCAGGCTGGTTGTGACTCTATCTGGGTCATTGTGGACAGATTGACCAAGTCTGCCCATTTTCTTCCAGTGAAGGTGAGCTTCACTACAGAGCAGTTGGCCAAGCTATATGTCCGTGAGATTGTGAGGCTTCATGGGGTGCCCGAGAGTATCATCAGTGATAGGGACCCGAAGTTCACATCTCGGTTCTGGGAGGCACTGCAGGAGGCTTTTGGTACGCAGTTGAGATTGAGTACCGCCTATCACCCTCAGACTGACGGACAGACTGAGCGGACCATCCAGACATTGGAGGATATGTTGAGAGCTTGCACGTTGGAGCAGGGTTCTGCATGGGATAGGTACCTTCCGTTGGTTGAATTTTCGTACAACAACAGTTTTCATGCTAGTCTGGGCATGGCACCCTACGAGGCGCTGTATGGTAGGAGGTGTCGGACTCCTACTTGCTGGTCTGAGGTTGGAGATAAAGAGTTATTTGGCCTGGACTTTGTCCAAGATACTACCCTTCAGATCTAGATGATCAGGGAAAAGTTGAAGCAGGCGCAGAATCGTCAGAAGAGCTACTACGATGTCAAGCATCGACCACTGGAGTTCAGTGAGGGTGAGCACGTGTTTGTGAAACTTTCACCTGTCACCGGTGTTGGACGGGCACTCGGCGTGAGGAAGTTGAGCCCGCGATTCATTGGGCCCTACCAGATCCTTGGTAGAGTAGGACCAGTTGCCTATCGACTCGCCTTACCTCCGAACCTGGCCAACATCCACGACGTGTTTCACGTGTCTCAGCTTCGGAAGTACATAGCCGATCCTTCGCACGTGGTGCAGCCGGATGATGTGGAGGTTCGGGAGAACCTAAAGACTCCCGTCGGACCACTCAAGATTCTCGATCGTGGCGAGAAGCAGTTGAGGAGCAAGATCATTCCGATGGTCAAAGTGCAATGGTCAGGAAGAACTCCTGAGGAGTGTACCTGGGAGCGAGAGGATGAGCTTCTCCGACAGTATCCCGACTTTCGAGACAGGTATGTTTCTGATTTTGAGGACAAAATCCTTAAAAAGGTGGGGTGAATGTAAGAACCCGCACCGCTAATTAAGGTAATTAGTGAATTAATTATGATAATTAGGAAATAATTCCATAATTAACCCTTATAATTATTAATGGGCTTAGATAATTATATTGAGTGAGTAAAATGCTGAAAGTCGCTTTTCGGAAGAAAAGCGCAGATACCGGTTCTGCTACTCGGTATAAATGCGTACCGGAAAAGTATCACGGAAAATTATAACAAAGGCATGATAATTACTAGAATATTATGTAGGACTTGTAAAACAAGTTTCAAGTCAAAACGACGTAATCTGATGCCAGAACTGATACTGGCTATGGAAAAGCGCGTACCGGAAAGGTGCACCGAAAAATAAAATAAAAATATGACAAATCTTAGAAAAATGCGTAGGTCTAGAATCCGAAGTTTGGGATCAAGATCTTTTACTTTGCGATTAAGGCTAATACTGTGCGATTAGTGGCTTGTGCCTATAAATAGGCACATTAGCACAAAACCCTAGGCATTTTTACTACACCTACGTAAGGTCTTGTGCTGCAGCTGCCACTTCCCTTCTTCTCCTTCTTCTTCTTCTTCTTCTTCTTCTTCTCTTCTTCTTCCTTCTTCTTTCCTTAGCCAAGTGATCACCTTTCATGCTTGTTTAAACATTTGTGAAGGTGAGAGTTAACCTTGGGGCTGCATTGTGGCCATCATTCTGAGTTGAGAGGTAGTTAGTGAGCATGAGTTTGAAGCTTTAGTAATGGCTACTTTGTGGTAGTCATTGTGAGCTTCAAAGTGCCTTCTTGTGGTGCAAGAACCCACCTTGAAGTGCCATTTTCGTGCTCCTACTTAGGCTGAGTTTGAAGTGTCTTGAGAGGGCTCCAAGAGCACACCTTGCCTCTGTTTTGAACTTTGGTAAGTTACCTCACTATGATCATGGGTTTATAATGCTTAAAGTTGATGTCTTGACCATGTTTAATGAGTAAACAAGAGGGTATAAGGTATATGAACCTAAAATGAACTAAAGATGCATGCTTTAACGTGTACATGTATTAAAAGTTGGACCTTTGAGATGGATATTCACGAAATGCAGAAACTGCATTCTGTCGTGAGATATCCGGATATCAGTATCCGGATATGGTATCCGGATATTGATATCCGGATATGGGATCTGGGTATCCGGATATGACATATCCGGATATGTCCAGTGTGATATCCGGATATGGAATATCCGGATATGCCCCTTCTGATATCCGGATATCCTGGGTTCTGCGCAGACAGTAGCTGTTCTGTATGAACAGTAAGCTATTGGGTGTGTGTGGACCCTAGTTTAAGGAAGTTGAACTTCTGTAATTAATGGACTAAGTCAGAATCATATGATTAAGGGCTTATGGCTTTGTTGGAAGCCTTAAGACGTAAAACGAAAAGGAAAGGCGTAGTCTTTAAGTTGTATGCTTGTGATGCATTAATATTGACTTGTTAATGGTCCATATCAGATTGTGATACTGCTGTTTGTGGACTAGTGAGTGGTTGGACTCTTGGCTTGGATAGCTAGCTTGCAAGGTAAGCTTTCGTGTCCTCGGTTTAGCCATTTTGATGTTCCACCATGTCCCATGGGGATGAGTTTATGCATGCTGTGTTACATGCTTTGATTATTTTGGAAATGCTGTTGAGCTGTTTATATGTAATGAGCATTATGATATGCATGTGGTGTCCACCTAGACGACAATCCTGAGTATGTAGTACATACAAGATGGAGAAGCATGTGGGTGAGGTGCAGGTAGTATCCATGTACTCATGTAGGCATAGACGTATTCCTACATTTCTCTGGCCAGTAGATTTGAAAGCACACATGACATGATTAATTGCTGCATCGCATGATTTTAGAACTTATACTGTAATACTGTTTTAGAACTTATATTACACATGTAAGTGAGCTTGGGGTGGAGACTCCTTGAGGACCCCTTGTCTTACTGAGATTTCTTGTTAGAGATCTCACCCCACGTTTGGGGACGCTTATTTCAGGATCAGGTAATGTTGAGGGCTCGGGTGGCAGGAGGCCAGAGTTGAGCTGATTGATGATATGCTGACTGCTGTTATGCTATTTCTACTGTTGTTTATGTTTTCTGCTTTAATTATGTTAAGTTTATGTTGAGACTATTTGTGGGCATTGTCGCCTTATTTGGTGAGCATGGGGTTTGTCCATGCCACATGATTGTTATCGCCTTTTTAAGTTAATGTTGTAACTAAAGTATCAGGATGTTGACCCAGGCTACTTGTGTAGTCCTGTGGCTTTAGATACTCACTTATTATATTTATGTACGAGGTATTCAGTTAGTTGTCTTGCAATTTACATACAGGCAGTATTTTTATGAAAATGGTTAAGTAATCAAGTTGGCTAAGTAATGACGTCATAATTGAATTAAAGAAAAAGTTATTCCGCATTTTAATTAAGCGTGGCTTAATACGATAGTGTGTTAACGCTCCGGGTTAACACGGGCTGTTACACTCCTGCAGCATCCTTTCCTGAAAGGGGGTCCCCAACAACACGGGATGAGATATACGAATATATCCAGTAAACCAGGGGTCCTTGGAGCATCTCTCCACCCCCATAGTTCAATAACAGTGTAATAGCAATGACAATAATAATGCAGCAAATACATATCCATGCAAGTGTATACAACATCTCCAGGAGAAATCCCTCGAGCTCTCGAGCTGTCCTAAGGATACTCAGATGCAAATAGTCCTTCTGGCCAGTTAAACTACCAAGTATGATTTACGCATCGTCATGCTACATACCAACATAGGGAAACACCATCCTATGTCACACCAAAGCATGCAAATACATATAACGAAGCATTACTCTATTTCATTGCATTTATATACAACAACACACCCATTACCCGTTCAGGGCTTGGTGGAACAATAAAGGGAATTACACCCAAGGTCCGAAGGCTTACCTCAAAGCTCCCAACTTAACCTTTGTTCTTTACCAATATTCTCAACACAAATATCAATTTCAAGGAGCTAACCGAGCTCCATAGCTTGTTCCAACGGTTGGTTACTCACGGTTGGTCCAAATGCCTCAATCCTAAGCATCAAATGGACAATATCAACAATCAACCAAACCAAACCATTGATCACAAAAACAAGCCAAACCATAGTCAAATGCATAATCTTGTAATTTTCCCAACAAAATTATACGACTATTTAAACTCATTTTCACCAATTAAATGTCATTCCTAACATTTTTCTCAACATACTCTATGCCTCAATCTTCCTAGAACATAGCCCATTTACTCAACTTTTCATAAACCCCAAAACACTATTCATCCAAAACCTAATTCATGGATTCTTCATGAAAATAGAGTTTAAAGGATGAAATCTTACCACTAATGGTTGCACAATCAAGGGGTGATGGTTCCACAAGCTTCCATGGAGGTAGAAGCTCCCAAATCTCACACTTCTCCAAAGGGTCAAAACTTTGGGAAGAAAAATCTCAACTCACACAACTCCCCACCAAGATCCAAGCTAGGATTGTGAAAGAGGGGAAGATTTGGAGTGGTTTATGCTTTGGAATCACTCAAAACCACCATGGTTTGCCTCACCTAGGGTTTCCCCTTCCCTCCTCCCTCTTCTTCTTCTTCTTTCTCCCTTCCTTCTTCTCTTTTTTCTTTTTCTCCTGCGCACACGGGAATGGGATGGGTTTTGGGTTCTTTCTCATTTCAAGTCACTTAACACAGGTTAAGTAGGTATCAATTCATCTATCTATTCAATTCCTTTAATTACCAAATTTTACCCAAAAGTCTGGAATATTTTTCTAGGAATATTTCTTTTTTCATTTTTATATTTTGGGTACTTTTGTTTACACCCATTTATACCCCTTAATTTTCACTGAGTACACTTTTTACCTCAAAAGTGACCCCAATTAATTTTTATAAGGGAATTTACTTATTTTTACTCCCTATAACATTCTTAATTATCTAATCACATGTATTTTGCTAATTAATTATATTAGGCTATTATAGCTATATTAAGTAAAGTGCCTTTTTAATTCTTTTTATACTTCTATAATAGATACCCCATTTTCGTTGTGTTTAGTTTAGTTTTTTCTGTTTTTCTTATTTTATGCACCTAGCCTCGTTCACTAACCAATATGTGAATGTATAAAAGTTGTAATAACACGATTCCTACGAATTGATTTTAGTAGATAAAAACAAGAAGGATTAAAAGGATTAAGACATGTTCATTTTGCACAATGATCACAATTTGCAACTACTTAAAATATATTATTAGTGTTGTCAATTGGCAAGAACTCAATTATATGTTTTTCAATCACCATACAAATAAATTGAACACGTAGATGAGATTGTTTAAGAGAAGTAAAGTTTCATATCCTTGAAAAACAAAAGGATTTATGAATAACACTATGAACAACCATTGGCTGCTGGTATAGATAATATGTGTTGTGTGTATATATATGTTCAGCACCATCATTACTTGCAATGCAAGCTACTAAGATTGGAATGAGCCACTGATTGAGTCTCCTTTAGAGCTCAATTGACAGAGGTTGGAGCCAACAGATCTACCACGGTTCATTCCTCCGGCGCGGTGGAGCCGACACCTGAATGAGCCAGCATGTGTCGTGGGTGAGCATAGACAATTCCACTTCCCACTTGAAGATTTTCTGGTTACTGCTTGAGATGTTGGTGACACAAGCATATGTGATTGTTTCTTAAGAGCATTGATATCATACTCAGGGATATTTACATGAATACTCATCTTTGGGGGCTTTTGCTCCACATTTGGCTCCATATTTTTCCTGTCAAAGCTTCTTTTGTTAATAATGTAAACAACAAATTAGAGTTTGAATCATAGACAAAGTTAACTATAAAACAGTTGGAAATATAATTGAAACATACACAAGAATATATATTAGATCCTTATTCACAGCGTTAACTGACTCAGCTGGTAAAATTCTCCACCTTGGAAGTAATGACCAGGGATCAGCAGGGTCAGGAAAGAGATTACAACCTACTGTGTAACATAAATCAATAGAACAAAAAAATGTTAAATAATGTTTTTTATGATTTCTTTTTTTGCGGTTTGTGTTCTAATCTTATGTATCATTTGTTTGTCATTATATGCATCATGCATGTATGCGTATAACCGAAGAATGCTAATAACTCACCCTTAAATTATTAAATTATATTTCATGAAAAGATGCTCTGTTGACGTGCTTATCTCAACACTTTCGCAAGCGCCGCGTGTACATATATATAGGGCTTATCGTTTCTTAAGGATAATGTAACACCCCGTTCTAGAACCGGTTTGTTAGCATCGATATTAAGTGCAGTTACAATCGCATTGGTTTAATTAGAAATCCGGTTAAATTTTTCTTTTAAAAACCAAGCCGAATTTAAAATAACCAATTGCGTGATCATAACCATATAACGTTGCGGAATAAAGTAAACTAAGCTTAACATCATATTCTTATTTCATTATTAAATTATTAGCATACTTCCGCTATATTCCCCATCTTCTAGTATGTTGTAGATCTCTAAGTTAGCTACACGTAGTTTCAAATCGCGCCTCATTTGGAGCTCCATAGCTTAAGTTAGGCTAAATTTAGACAACATATGTTTATATTGGAAACAGGCCGTGCGCGCTTAAGCGCGCTATCATGCCCATCAGCTTCCGCCTGGTTCGTCTTCGAACCACACCGTACTGGAAGAGAGGCCTGCTCTGATAGATAATTTTATCTTCCCCTATTAAATCATATCAATGGTGATAAAAGAAGAGAGAAAAAAAGAAAATCATAATCATTCAAATTTATCTTGAGGCATATTCTCATGTAAAGATTAGTTTAGCGCCGTATATATATTGTGAATGAAGATGAAAGCAAAAGAAATCAATAAAGAAAATGTTGATGAAGCCATAAGTGACATGTACCTGTATACGTGAGAAGGCATGCAGAAAGTAGAATGAAATAGTCTTCCCGTCAATGAATTACCAGCTTCACAAGATGCTTTGGATTCTCAGCTAGAAGAGAGAGAAGGTCTTGAAATTTGTCTATGCTTCCCACAAAGGAGGAAATAATAAAGATTCAATTAAGAATAACTTCCCAGCGCTGAGTCAGCTGAAATTTTGGGGTGTTAACAAACTCAGTTTTGCTATTTCAAATATGTGGTAATTTGTGACCACAAGTTGTCACCTTCATCCTCAAAATGAGGGAGAAAAAGAAAGCCAAATATAGGGAAGTCTATATTGGGGTACCACTCAATTAGCTTTTGCTGGTATTTTTAACCATTCTAAGGTCTCAACCTCGTTAGAAAGTAGATTCTATAGGATATTAGCCTGAAATTTCTCTTAGTATAATACATGGACCTTTTTCTTGCCTTGATTATGGTTCTTAAAATAATTACATGGTAACTGAGAAAACTAAAACATTGTTTAAAGAGTAGGGTTATATTAATAATTTTTTTTTTTATAAACTTACAAACTATACTATGTCTGACTACTCTACTCAAGAATGTATTATTGGTTAGACACTGTGTAATTTGTAAACTGTAACACCCCGTTCTAGAACCGGTTTGTTAACATCAACTTATGATATTAAGCACAGTTACAATCACATTGGTGCAATTAAAATCCGGTTAAATTTTTCTTTTAAACAAGCCGAACTAAAATTACCCAATTGCGTGACCATAACCATAATACATTGCGGAATAAAATAATTAAAGCTTAATACCATACTTTCATTTCATTTATCATGGTCTCCATTTGTCCATTATATTATAGGATTTTTCATTATTTACGCGTGGGTTCAAACCGCGCTCAAATCGGAGCACCGTAGCCCAAGTTATGAGATTTTTACGAAATGGAATGCTGAATTTCCCAGGACCCCTACGCTCCAAGCGTAGATCCCACGCTCCGAGCGTGGACAGTCAGAAGGTGGACGCTCCAAACGTGGATCCCATGCTCCGAGCGTGGACAGTCAGGAGCAAGCACCCAAAACAGGGCAGTTTGACCTACCTGTGGTGTTTTAACCATAACTTGAGTTATACTTATCCAAATTACACAATCTTGGTCTCTATGGAAAGCTAAGAAACATATCTACAACTTCCATCAAGACACAAGGGTCCAAATCTATCGTATAGGATACGAAAATTGGACAACAAGACAGGGTATCTTTGTTTTAAATTGGTTTTCCAACCTAAAGGTCTTCTTTCACCTAATTTACATCATATAATCCTTTCAATATATGAATTCTAGTCTCTCTAGATACTCATACACTAAGAGAAGCATGCATATCATTTCATCATATATGCAAATATCCAATAATTACAACATTACATCATGATTACAAGTTTCAATTACAAATCATGGGACTTAGCTACAAAACACTATGATCAACTCCTTGGCTCCCATCAACAAAAGAGATACCAAAGGGGATGAGCATAGGCTAAGTCCAACCAATTAAACATAGCATGCATATAACAAATGACTTTCATTTACAATCTTGTACATATGAATTACAAAATAGCATGCTTAATCAAATGACCCTAAGTCTTCCTATGTCCATTTACTTCAAGTATGGCCACTTGCCATCAGAGGCTCCTGCAGTATCCTTGCCTGAAAGGGGGTCCCCAACAACACGGGGTGAGATATACGAATATATCCAGTAAACTAGGGGCCCTTGGAGCATCTCTCCACCCCATAGTTCAATAACAGTGTAATAGCAATGACAATAATAATGCAGCAAATACATATCCATGCAAGTGTACACAACATCTCCAGGAGAAATCCCTCGAGCTCTCGAGCTGTCCTAAGGATACTCAGATGCAAATAGTCCTACTGGCCAGCTAAACTACCAAGTATGATTTACGCATCGTCATGCAACATACCAACATAGGGAAACACCATCCTATGTCACACCAAAGCATGCAAATACGTATAACAAAGCATTGCACTATTTCATTGCATTTATATACAACAACACACCCATTACCCGTTCAGGGCTTGGTGGAACAATAAAGGGAATTACACCTAAGGTCCGAAGGCTTACCTCAATGCTTCCAACTTAACCTTTGTTCCTCACCAATCTTCACAACACAATTATCAATCCCAAGGAGCTAACCGAGCTCTATAGCTTGCTCCAATGGTTGGTTACTCACTGTTGGCCCAAATGCCTCAATCCTAAGCATCACATAGACAATATCAACAATCAACCCAAACCAAACCATTGATTACACAAACAAGCCAAACAATAGTCAAATGCATAATCTTGTGATTTTCCAAACAACATCATACGACTATATAAGCTTATTTTCACCGATTAAATGTCATTCCTAGCATTTTTCTCAACATGCACTAGGCCTCAATCTTTCTAGAACATAGCCCATTTACTCAACTTTTCATAAACCCTAAACACTATTCATCATCTCCCTCAATCATGTTCTCCTGAAAATAGAGTTCAAGGAGTAGAATTTACCACCAATGGTTGCACAACCAAGGATTGGTTACTCCTCAAGCTCCCATGGAGGTAGAAACTAACAAATCTCTCACTTTCTCCACATGGGTCGCAACTTTGGAAGGAAGTATCTCAAACCACAACACTCCCCACCAAGACCAAAGCTAGGATAATGAAAGAGGGGAAGATTTGGAGTGGTTTAGACTTTGGAATCACACAAAACCATCAACGATTGCACACTCTAGGGTTTTCTCCCCCTTCCTCTCTTCTTCTCCTTCCCTTTTCTTCTTCTTTCCTTTTCTTCTTCTCTCCCTTTTCTTCCTGCGCACGAGGGTTGGGGAAATAAGGGTGCCCTAAGTGGCTTCCCACTTAACACAGGTTAAGTGGGTATTAGTTCATCTATCTATTTAATTTCATAAATTACCAAATTTTACCCAACAGTCTGGAATATTTTTCTAGGAATATTTCTACTTCCATTTTTATATTTTGGGTACCTTTGTCTGCACCCATTTATACCCCTTAATTTTCACAGAGTACACTTTTTACCTCAAAAGTGACCACAATTAATTTCGTTAGGAAATTTACTTATTTTTACTAACTAATACATGCTTAATTATCTAATCACATGTATTTTGCTAATTAATTATTTTGGGCTATTATATAAACAAAAAATTTGTAAATATAACCTTCCCCTTGATTAAAAGAGAAAATAAAAATAAAAATGAAAAGACAAGAAAAGTATGTAACAATTGGCAAAACTCAGGGTCATGCTTACCATTCAAGATTACTATTGATATCCTTTGAAAAGATAATTTTAAATCATGTCACAGCATAATTGGCCATTGTCATGCCAAAATTTAAAAAAAAATTCTAGCATGACTGAAAATATAAAGAAACTATGGCAATAAGATGCAATCAGAACTATTACAATATATATATATAGGTATCATCCTTTGACATCGGTGTCAAAATTCAAATTTGATACCTCATCTGTGAGCCGTTAGATAAAAAAATATCAACGGTGTCACATGCTTACAAATCAGAGCCGTTGATCTTTTTTGATCTAACGGCTTACAGATGAGGTGTCAAATTTGAATTTTGACACCGGTGTTAAAGGAACCTACCTCATATATATATATATATATATATATGTGTGTGTGTGTGTGTCTCATAAGCAGGAGAGAAGAATTAAAAGTCTCATAAATTGTAAAATTGTACAATCTCTTGAAATCAGTCATTCTTTTGGGGCATTGGAAGTTGAACAAAATCTTGGTTGCAAAAATAAATAGAAAAAAAAAATGCAACTTTGGTATAGTTATGGACTTTTTCGATGACCAAGCAGACCTAACATCTTGCCCATCAAACTACACGAGCTTCCAACCATTTTTTCTCTTTTTTCATCTGCTACATCATTCCCATATGAATCAATACAACTTACAGAAGGATCTTCCCTTGTAGCATTTTTCTGGTTGAGCACAACCACATTTCCCTCAACACTGATGTCAACAACAATTGAGTCCCCTTCCTTTATTTCTTTCATTAGTATCCTTTCTGCCAATGTGTCTTCCAATAATCTTGAAATGGTTCTTCTTAATTGTCTGGCACCATATCTAGGATTATATCCATGGTGGACCACATGGTCCCTAAACCTACAAGTAACAGAAAGATGCATGTTTTTGGCCTTCAACCTCTCACACACTTCTTTCAGCATTATATTTGCAATCTGTTCAACCTCCAGCTTTGTTAGTTGCTTAAAGACAATTATCTCATCAAATCTATTCAGAAACTCTGGTCTAAAATGATTCTTCAGTTCTTCCATAACTAGGTTCCTTTTATGATCAAAACATTCATCTTCATCAATCACTAGCTTAGTTTCACCACTTCCCTCCTCAATGATGTTGTTACCAAGATTGCTAGTCATTATTATGAGTGTGTCCTTGAAGTCCACTGTTTGTCCCTTGCCATCTGTGAGCCTTCCATCTTCAAGAATTTGAAGCATTAGATTGAAAACTTCTGAATGTGCTTTCTCAATCTCATCAAAGAGAACAACAGCATGAGACCTATGTCTAACAGCTTCAGTTAATTGACCACCTTCTTCAAAACCAACATAGCCAGGGGCTGTTCCAATTAATCTGGATGCTGTGTGCTTTTCCATGTACTCACTCATATCTAATCTTATCAAGGCATCTTCAGAGCCAAAATAGTTTGTGAGTGCTTTGGCTAATTCAGTTTTCCCTACACCTGAAGGACCAGTGAACATAAAACTTGCAATAGGCCTTCTTGAGTTTCTAAGACCAACTCTAGCACGCCTAATAGCTCGGCTAATGGCGTTGATTGCTTCATTCTGACCAATGACATATTTGTGAAGCATCTCTTCCAACTTGAGGAGGCGCTCACCCTCCTCACTTGATACATCCCTAACTGGTACTCCAGTCCAGGAAGAAACAACATGCTGAATATCAAATTTTGTCACACTAGGAAGAGTATTGTTACGACTCTTTTTGGCCTGTGTCAAAATGATTCAACATATATATCAAATTCTAGCATAGTAAAAATAATAATAATATAACCATAAATAGAGGGGGTAACATTGTTGGGCATGGCTCATACTTCGCATGTTGATGATGGCCATAGTTGTTGTCGGGGTCAACAGAAAGGCAACTGGGGTCCCGCTCCCAGGTGAGCGGGTGGGGGTCCAGAGGGCAGCGCCCCATGCCCGTAGAGATTAGGTACTGTTGTGGGCCTCTGTTTTATTGTAATTTTCTTAACAATTTGGGCTTGGGCTTATGAATAGCTGCTGTTAGGGTTTTCTAATCATATTTATATTTTCCTTGTAATCCGAGTGACTTGTAACGAGTGGCGGTGAGGTGAATATAGTACAGATAAGCTGGACGTAGCCTAAATTGGGTGAACCAGGGTAAATCGCTGTATCTATTCTCTCTGTCTCTCTCTTTTTCTTTTTCATTTTCGATTTGTGTGTTGTCGATTTCCAACAAACATCGTAAAAATCCAATTCAACCCAAAAATTTAAGCTGATAGATGAGGCTACATTAATATTATATATATATCTGTAACATGCCCCGTCACACAAGAGCCCAATGGATTTGAAGGGTGGACAACACAGTCCTACCTATCTGTGCTAAAAAACTCCACAATACTTAATTAATTATTAATTAAATGGGCGCGGTGAGAATCGAACCCCGTGACACCATGTAATTGGTTCTTTACATATATATTTGTTCTTTGTCTTAACATTGTTAGCCTGGTCTGACTTTTAACTTGCAAACATTGGAGTGAAAGAAAAGATATTAGTGTGGAAAGAGGTAACATATCAACGGAGTGAAGTTCTAGATGGCTTCTACCTCTTCACCTTTTATGGAAAATAGAGGGGATTCAATCACTTGGTGAGGATTTGGCACTAAAGACAGTCCAACACAAGGGTAGATATACCTCCTGAGATAACAGAATGGTTTGTAACAACTTCCATTTCATAAGTCATCTATCTAAGCCCTTTCCCAAGGTTTTCAGCTTCATCTGATAGATCCAAACATTTAAGAATTACAACACATACTAACTACCATTGTACCTTTGCATGACAAAGTTGAACATGAGATCCAGCCTCATCAATCAAGTCAATTGCCTTTTCAGGTAAGAAACGATCACTGAAAATTTATATATCAAAAACACATGTGAAAAACTAGAAAAGGAAATACACGAACATTCAAAGCAAGAACTTTGTTTACAAGAAAATAGTATCATTATCTCAGACTTAAGAACTTTCAAAATCTCAGATTTAAGAACTTCCCCCATTAGTCCAGTCTAAACTTGTAATGAACGAGCCAATAAAAATGGGATATATATATATATATATATGGGGAAGGATCCGTTTACAAACTTTTTTGAATTTTTGTTAAAAATTACACTATGTTCTCCCGGGAGAACATAGT
This sequence comes from Gastrolobium villosum, assembly GCA_032173675.1. Classification (NCBI taxonomy): domain Eukaryota; kingdom Viridiplantae; phylum Streptophyta; class Magnoliopsida; order Fabales; family Fabaceae; genus Gastrolobium; species Gastrolobium villosum. Next base: position 118,976 of record JAVKPL010000013.1, on the reverse strand, counting down.
GTAGTTTGTAAATAAAATAATTTGTAAATATAACCTGCCTCTATATATATATATTCTCAAATGATGATTAATCAGAGGAACAATGAAATTCCTATTTTGTATATACAGACAGTAACATCACACAGATATGTAGCACAAAAGCCCATTATAATTACAAATTTACCTCACATGTTGATGAGACAAAGTTGCAGCAGCAACAAGAGCTTCATCTGTGTATTGGAGTTTATAATGAGTCTCATATGTTCCACGAAGGCCTTTTAGAATCTCTATGGTTTCCTCAACGGATGGTTCAGGCACTTTAACTGGTTGAAACATTCTTATCACAGCTGCATCATTCTCCATGTGCTTTCTGTGCTCATTCACTGTTGTAGCAAAAATGCACTACATACAAATTGAAGTTTGTAATACTATAACCGTTGTTTTGTGTTGTTAGAAATATGAGTTTATGAAATGTAAAGAAAGGATAAAGAGATATCATAAAATTTGTAACAACCTTAGTTTTTTGAAAGATTAAAATGATAATTCCTACCTGAATAAGACCCCTTTCAAGGGCATATTTCAAAATGCATGTAAAATTGCGGACCCCATTTGTCTTTGCTTCAAATAAGATATGAGCTTGTTTCACAAAAAGTATTACATCACCACTTTGTTCAAGCTCCTTAAATAAACACATAATTCTTTCCTCAGAATTTCCTTGATTTGATGTTGTATATAAAAAATTAGCCACATCCAATTTAATCACCTGAGAATCAAAAATAAGCTGAAATGATTACTAATACAGTCTAATGAATAAGTGCAGACAGTGGCTACCATTGAGATGAACCATTTAAGTATAGCACTAATTACCTTCTTTCCCTTAAGTTTTTCAGGAACAGAACCACTCAAAATCCTCTGAGCAAGGCCCTCTATGATTGCTGTTTTCCCCACTCCATGTTCTCCTACAAGGCAAGGGTTGTTTTTCATCCGTCTACAAATTATCTGAATCACACGTTCCACTTCCTCTTCCCTTCCCACAAAAGGATGAAGTTTACCCTATAACATAGTACGTTTTCTAACAATCTTCAAGCACTGTTATTCATATAGAAACTCAATTTTTTTTTTTTTGTACACTACAATGTTCTGCAATGACAGGCATAATGATCGAGTTAAATGAGTATTTTGTGAACTAAACCAAATTCAAAAGAATGGATAAACCAATGTATTATTTTGTCATGCATCACAATGATTTTTGTGGCCTAATTTCTTAAAATTGAACCTGTAATCATTACCAAGAAAAAGAGAGAGTTAGTAATATAATAACCCACACTAATAGTTGTGGATTTAATATTGAAGAATAATTAGAAGTAAAAGAAATAAAGTCACCTTTGGAGAAAAATGAGTTAAAATGACAGTTAAGGGGTAAAAAATGCAGGTAAATAAAGTTACCCGAAAAGTGAAAGTAAAGTTAGAAATATGACTAGAAAAATATTCTAGTCCATTGGGTAAAGTTTGGTAATGAATGGAGGTGTGTAGATAAATAAGTTGTTACCCAATTAAAGTAACTTAATATTTACAAACCGTAACTCCTTTTATTTTCTTCTTTCCTACGCATCTTTTCTTTCCTCTTCTCTGTGCTTCACCGTGGCTTTCATGGTGATGGGGGGTTAGGGTTCTCTCTCTCTCTCTCCTCTCTTTCTCACTCATCTAGTCACCAAAAACACAATGTCCCAACATGAAAGTTGCTCCTTAGATCCTTAGAAAGAAAACCCATAGTGTGTTTTTCACCTTGTGAAGCAATTTGAGTGAGAATTTCCCTCCATGGCAGCTCGCGGTACTGTTCATCTCCATGGGAAATTGTTGAATTTTTGAGTGATTCCTTGCTTGGAGATTAATCCTTTGAGTGCTTAGGAGTCATTCTAGGTAAGATGCCCCATTTCCTATGGCTAGATTCTTGATCTTCATGATTTATTTTTATGAGTATTATTTTGTGGGAAAGCTTTTGATTCTCAAATTTAAATTGATGGAAATGAGTATGATTTATAATTGATTATGGTGGTGAAGTTGTCAAAGCAAGTTTGGTTGTGAATAAAAGTTGTAAATGATCTTTGAAGAGCCCAATATGGTTCAGCCATGGGGTGTAAAAATATGCACACTAAGTGTTTGTAAAATTGTCCAAGAGGAGTCTTAAAATTAGAATTAAAACTATGATGAATTAAGTGATGAAATGGTTGTAGGTTTCAAGATTTTAGTGAGATTTAAATCAAGGTGAATCTGCCCTAGGCATGACAAAGGTGTGAAAGTGAATTTATAAGGATTTAATGAGATTAAGATAACTCTTATATGCATTGGAATTGATTGGATAATGATTCAATGAATTAGAAAGTGAAATGAAATCTGGTTTTCCTCGACCTAGTGTCTTTAAAATAGGGGCTGAGGTTGTTTGTGGACTTAATTAATGAATTAAAGAAGGCTAAGTCATGCATCAAAAGTTAGACTAAAATATTGGAATCATGAAATTGGCACGGTTTCCTTTATGTGCCTCTTAGCCATGTACAAAGGAAGTCTGTTTGAAGAGTGCTTGTTTGTGCTAGTGAGCACTTATATGGTCTAAGGACTATATGATTAGATATTTGAACCTTTAGTTGAGTTAGATAAAAAGAAAAATGAATAAGTTCCTTCTTTGGGCCTTATATGTGATTATGGAGATTTTAAAAGAAGGTATGTGTTAGGAGTTACTGTTTTACAAAGCGAGCATACTTTTATGTGTGGAATAATATTCTAAGGTGTATGGACCTTCGCTTTGGTGAAATAAAAAAGAAAATAAGGTAGCCCCTTTGTATGGCCTTAATATGAGTTTTGGCCATTCTCAAAGGAGGTATATGTTCGAAGATATTGTTCGCAAAGTGAGAATACTTTTATGCATAAAATAATTTATATAGGTGGATAAGCTTGGGTTTAGGCACTAGACAAAGATAAATCTTATATCTCATTTTTAATGTACATTCTGCCTTAAATTGGGAAAAATAGGCTTTTAGGTACTAGGAGGAGTAATGAGTGTTCTAAAGGCCTTTTAGGACTATCCTAAGACTAAGTGAATATGTGGAATTTTGTGGGGATTTGTTGAACAAAGAGCCACCCACTCATGACTTAATATGATTAAGTAAAAAGAAAATAAACAATAAAGTGTGTGTCTTGTATATTTACATGGCATTATATCATTTTATTGAGTTTTGTGTTGAATTCCTTCTCTAGGTGTGCCTAGGGACTGTGAACGTTTGGATTCTCGTGGGGCAAGATAAGTAGCTTGTTCTTCAAGTAAGCAAATTGTAAAGCTCCAAGAGGTAAGCTCTATGTTTATGGGGTTCGCTCCTACTTTGTGTTCCGCCATAGTGTACGGACTGTGGTCAGGTTGTATGATAGGTATTAGATATATGATATAGATGCATTCATATAGAGCTATATGATGATGTGATATGATATGGTTTAATGTGTTTACTTTGATATGTTTTGATGTTATTTCTGTAATGATATCTGACTATTGACTTGTTTATGCACTGATGTTCGCTTGGGGTCCTCCCTGGGGACTAAGTGTGTATATATCTGTTATATGTTGAGTTCTGCTTGGGGTCCTCCCTTGGGAACATGTGCACTGCTTTCCGCTTGGGGCCCTCCCTTGGGATTAATTGTGTACACCTCTGTTATGTGATGATCTTTGGCCATTGATCCTATGTACACTGATGTCTTCTTGGGGTTTCCCTGAGATTGACGATGTATGCCTCTGACATGTTCTGGTTCCGCTTGGGGTCCTCCCTTGGGAACACGTGCGTTAATTTCCGCTTGGGGTCATCCCTTGGGAATAACGGCGCACGCCTCTGATATGATATGAGTATATGTTTTGTTTAGTTATGATATTTGTTACGTGCGTTGATTTCCGCTTGGGGTCATCCCTTGGGAATGACTGCGTACGTCTGATTTGTGTTTATGCTTTGTTTAGTTATGATATTTGTTACGTGCGTTGATTTCCGCTTGGGGTCATCCCTTGGGAATGACTGCGTACGTCTCTGATAAGATTTGTGTTTATGCTTTGTTTAGTTATGATATTTGTTACGTGCGTTGACTTCCGCTTGGGGTCATCCCTTGGGAATGACTGCGTACGTCTCTGATAAGATTTGTGTTTATGCTTTGTTTAGTTATGATATTTGATTACATGATATGTTATACGAGATATGTTCAGTATAGTTTGATATATGATGTTTTGTATATTATGTATCTTACTGTCATGCAGGAAGTGAGCCCAGGGTATGGAGAGTTCTCTATAAACCTGGAGCTTACTAGAGATTCGTCTCTAACCCCGTTTGGGGATATGATTTCAGGAACACAGTTAATTGAAGAGCCCTCATGGGACAAGGACACTACCCGTGGCTAGAGGTACTAGTATGAGGATATTGAGTTCTGGGTAGCCGGAGGCTACTATTTATTATAGATGTTATTTTTGGAGAACATGTATTGTTGTATAGTGTTCTATTCATTTGGTGATCATGATGTCTGATCCTTTATTTTGTATATGGCTGGTATATGGTTTGTACATGTCTTTCAGGCGGATGCATGTACATTTGAGTATTCAGGCATGTTGATATGATGATGTAGTATTCAGTTTATGTTTATGTGTTGGATTGCATGCTGTTAGACATAGTGGCACGGAGCCAAGTTATGCATGCGCCCATGGATGGGTATATGATCCTATATGGATATCTGGTATGTCTGAAAGCATATACTGTATAAATTGTCTATCAGGGTACCTTGAGAATGAGATTTGCAAATCCCTAGTTGTCCGATTTACAGAGGTTACTCTGTCCGATTTTCGTCTCCGTCAAATAAGAATTAAATTAGAAGAAGTATGCAATGTGATATGTCATGTGAAAAAAGATTAAAGAAAAAGAAAAAGTTAGCTCGTATTTTCATAAATTAAGCCTTCCGCTGTTTCTGTTTGTATCATATGTATGTTAAATTGAACCGGCCCGTGATGGGGATGTTACATTTATGGTATCAGAGCAGTTGCTCTAGGGAGGTACATGATATATAGCATACGATATTTGAAGTTGGAAGTTCTTGAGTGTTTTCTTGGAGTGCTGTATAATGCATGTGTGATCACTGAGTGTGAGCGTAGCTAACTCATTCCTTAGTGTAATATATGCAGAGATATGGTTCCTCCAAGGAGGACTCGTAGGACATTTAATAATGATGATCCACCACCGGATCATGTTGTAGCAATTTTGGCTGCACTACAGCAGACTTGGACTGCAACTAGGCAGAAAGAGCTTGAATTAATAATGAAGCATTTAATTTGACTGTGATAAGGATGAAATTCGAATTTTCCGTCAGAGAGAGAAATTGAATTTTCAATTAACTAGTTGACTGGAGTGAGGCCTATGTCTCTAGCTCCATACCGAATGTCACCTCTGGACTCATCTGAGTTAAAGAAGTAGATTGAAGACTTGTCCAGTAAGAATTTTATTAGACTGAGTGTGTCTTCGTGGAGAGTCCCAGTGATCTTTGTTAAAAAGAAGGGCGAGTCTATAAGATTGTGTACAGATTACCGGCAGTTGAACAAGGTTACATTCAAGAATAAGTATCCTTTTCCGCGTATAGATGATTTGTTGGATCAGTTGTGTGGTGCGACTGTATTTTCTAAGATTGATCTCCGGTCCGGATATCATCAGATCCGGATAAAGCCGATTATGTTCCAAAGATAGATTTCAGGTTCCGATGTGGATACTATGAGTATCTGGTTATTCCTTTTGGGCTTACAAATGCAAAGACCGTTTTCATGAGTTATATGAATCATATCTTTAAAGCCTATCTGAATCAGTTGTGGTTGTCTTTATAGATGACATACCAATATATCCAAAGAGCAAAGAAGAGCATTCTGAGCATTTGAGAGTTGTTCTGCAGATTCTGAGAGAGCATCAGTTGTATGCTAAGCCATCCAAGTGTGATTTATAGCTTTCGGAGATACAATTTCTGGGCCATGTCATTTCATCTGAAGGAGTGGCAGTTGACCAAGTAAGATTGAAGCAGTGTTAGATTGGGAACATCCTAAAAATATTACAGAGATCAGGAGTTTTCTTGGTTTGGCTGGATATAATAGGTGTTATATTGAGGGATTTTCACTGAGGGTACTACCTTTAACACGATTAACAGTAAAGGGAACCCATTTGTGTGGACCCAAGAATGTGAAGTGAGTTTTCAGGAATTAAAAAAAAAAAAAGAAGTTAAGTAACACTCTGGTATTAATTTTGACTGATCCTGCAGGTAAATTTGAAATATATTGTGATGTTTCTAAGTTTGGATTAGGCTGTGTATTGATGCAACAACGTCAGATGGTTGATTATGTTTATCGGCAGTTAAAACTGCATGAAGAGAATTATCCAACACATGATCTTGAGTGGGCGGCCGTAGTGTTCACATTGAAAATCTGGCGACACTTTCTATACGGTGCCGATTTTGTTGTCTATAGTGACCACAAAAGTTTAAAGTATCTGTTTGATCAGAAAGAGTTGAATATGAGGCAAAGCCGATGAGTTAAATTTCTGAAATATGATGATTTTGAATTGTAATATCACCCAGGTAAAGGCAATATGGTAACCGATGCCTTAAGCAAGAAGGCGGTCTGTATGGCTAATTTGATGATTTCAGAGTATGATTAGATTGAAAAGTTTAGAGATTTCAACGCTCCTGTCAGTTCAGAGGATAATCCGTATTTGTTGACTTGTATTGTAGTACTGAACTCGTTAATAGAGCGGATTAAAGAGGCTCAATTATTTCATGAAGAAGTTCGGTCTATAAAAGAAAAGGATTTTGTATTCACTGATAAGCTCGGTGTTAAGTATAATAAGATCGGATTATTGTTCCGAAATGTCAGATAGTGGATGAGGTGTTAACCGAGGCCCATATGGGTAAATACATTATCCATCCTATTGCTACCAAGATGTATCAGGCCATGAAACCAAAATTTTGGTGGTCGGGTATGAAGAAAAATATTGCTCAGTTTATGAATAAGTGTTTGATATGTTGCATATGTGCATTCATTCATATTCATATAAATATTATATGATTTTTGCTGTTATAATGATGCACTGATGATGTATGTTATGAGAATCTTGACCAGTGATCTTGGTATATAGACTGCCTATGGCCTGACCCTGGGAGTTATTTTCATACTACAGTTTGTGTTAACTGCCTATGGCTTTGACCCTGGGAGTTATTTTCAAACTACAGTTTGTGTTGATTGCCTATGGCTTGACCCTGGAAGTCACACTAGACATGTGAGACGTGTTAGTTAGCTATTTTGGGGAGAACCCTTGAATAGTTAACCAGGGTATGAGTTTTGATGCTATGTTTTGCATTTAGTATGTATCAAGGAGATTCCTTGTGTAATTCATAGAATGCAGTTTCTCTGGCCAATAGAATTTGTAAATTTTATCATCTGTGTAAAGACTGATATACAATTAGAAAGGAAATGGTATTATCAGTAATAAGCTTAATGTAATAAGTATATGGAAGTCCATTATATGCTAAACAAGTCATGTTTAGACCAAAAATGATAAGTTCAGAAGTTTTACAATTTTGCGTGCAAAAGTGCACAGTTAGTTGTTATTCACAATGCATTTCGTTAAAAACAGTGCTGAAACCCAATTGTGAATTGTTAATATTGTTCCTTAGGGAATAAAAGTGAACTTAAAAGAGCTCAGAGAAAGTATTGAGGAACATGGTTATTCTTATGGTTAAGATACAATAGAAAAGTTTGACTTCTGAGGATGCTACTTGAGGGCGAGAGAATGATATTCTCTAGCGTTATCCTGAGTTTGACGTCAGGTATGTGTTATGTCTTATGTTTGATTTTGTGGGCAAAATCCTTAAAAGGTGGGGTGAATATAATAACCCACACTAATAGTTGTGGATTTAATATTGAAGAATAATTAGAAGTAAAAGAAATAAAGTCACCTTTGGTGAAAAAGGAGTTAAAATGACAGTTAAGGGGTAAAAAATGCAGGTAAATAAAGTTACCCGAAAAGTGAAAGTAAAGTTAGAAATATGACTAAAAAAATATTCTAGTCCATTGGGTAAAGTTTGGTAATGAATGGAGGTGTGTAGATAAATAAGTTGTTACCCAGTTAAAGTAACTTAATATTTACAAAGTGTAACTCCTTTTATTTTCTTCTTCCTACGCATCTTTTCTTTCCTCTTCTCTGTGCTTCACCGTGGCTTTCATGGTGTTGGGGGGGTTAGGGTTCTCTCTCTCTCTCTCTCTCTTTCTCACTCATCTAGCCACCAAAAACACAAAGTCCCAACATGAAAGTTGCTCCTTAGATCCTTAGAAAGAAAACCCATAGTGTGTTTTTCACCTTGTGAAGCAATTTTGAGTGAGAATTTCCCTCCATGGCAGCTCGCGGTACTGTTCATCTCCATGGAAAATTGTTGAATTTTTGAGTGATTCCTTGCTTGGAGATTAATCCTTTGAGTGCTTAGGAGTCATTCAAGGTAAGATGCCCTATTTCCTATGGCTAGATTCTTGATCTTCATGATTTATTTTTATGAGTATTATTTTGTGGGAAAGCTTTTGATTCTCAAATTTAAATTGATGGAAATGAGTATGATTTATAATTGATTATGGTGGTGAAGTTGTCAAAGCAAGTTTGGTTGTGAATAAAAGTTGTAAATGATCTTTGAAGAGCCCAATATGGTTCAGCCATGGGGTGTAAAAATATGCACACTAAGTGTTTGTAAAATTGTCCAAGAGGAGTCTTAAAATTAGAATTAAAACTATGATGAATTAAGTGATGAAATGGTTGTAGGTTTCAAGATTTTAGTGAGATTTAAATCAAGGTGAATCTGCCCTAGGCATGACAAAGGGTGTGGAAGTGAATTTATAAGGATTTAATGAGATTAAGATAACTCTTATATGCATTGGAATTGATTGGATAATGATTCAATGAATTAGAAAGTGAAATGAAATCTGGTTTTCCTCTTTATATGTGTATTGACCTAGTGTCTTTAAAATAGGGGCTGAGGTTGTTTGTGGACTTAATTAATGAATTAAAGAAGGCTAAGTCATGCATCGAAAGTTAGACTAAAATATTGGAATCATGAAATTGGCACGGTTTCCTTTATGTGCCTCTTAGCCATGTACAAAGGAAGTCTGTTTGAAGAGTGCTTGTTTGTGCTAGTGAGCACTTATATGGTCTAAGGACTATATGATTAGATATTTGAACCTTTAGTTGAGTTAGATAAAAAGAAAAATGAATAAGTTCCTTCTTTGGGCCTTATATGTGATTATGGAGATTTTAAAAGAAGGTATGTGTTAGGAGTTACTGTTTTACAAAGCGAGCATACTTTTATGCGTGGAATAATATTCTAAGGTGTATGGACCTTCGCTTTGGTGAAATAAAAAGGAAAATAAGGTAGCCCCTTTGTATGGCCTTAATATGAGTTTTGGCCATTCTCAAAGGAGGTATATGTTCGAAGATATTGTTCGCAAAGTGAGAATACTTTTATGCATAAAATAATTTATATAGGTGGATAAGCTTGGGTTTAGGCACTAGACAAAGATAAATCTTATATCTCATTTTTAATGTACATTCTGCCTTAAATTGGGAAAAATAGGCTTTTAGGTACTAGGAGGAGTAATGAGTGTTCTAAAGGCCTTTTAGGACTATCCTAAGACTAAGTGAATATGTGGAATTTTGTGGGGATTTGTTGAACAAAGAGCCACCCACTCATGACTTAATATGATTAAGTAAAAAGAAAATAAACAATAAAGTGTGTGTCTTGTATATTTACATGGCATTATATCATTTTATTGAGTTTTGTGTTGAATTCCTTCTCTAGGTGTGCCTAGGGACTGTGAATGTTTGGATTCTCGTGGGGCAAGATAAGTAGCTTGTTCTTCAAGTAAGCAAATTGTAAAGCTCCAAGAGGTAAGCTCTATGTTTATGGGGTTCGCTCCTACTTTGTGTTCCGCCATAGTGTACGGACTGTGGTCAGGTTGTATGATAGGTATTAGATATATGATATAGATGCATTCATATAGAGCTATATGATGATGTGATATGATATGGTTTAATGTGTTTACTTTGATATGTTTTGATGTTATTTCTGTAATGATATCTGACTATTGACTTGTTTATGCACTGATGTTCGCTTGGGGTCCTCCCTGGGGACTAAGTGTTATATATCTGTTATATGTTGAGTTCTGCTTGGGGTCCTCCCTTGGGAACATGTGCACTGCTTTCCGCTTGGGGCCCTCCCTTGGGATTAATTGTGTACACCTCTGTTATGTGATGATCTTTGGCCATTGATCCTATGTACACTGATGTCTTCTTGGGGTTTCCCTGAGATTGACGATGTATCTGACATGTGTTTAACACGTGCTTTGTTTAGTTATGATATGGGTATATGTTTTGTTTAGTTATGATATTTGTTACGTGCGTTGATTTCCGCTTGGGGTCATCCCTTGGGAATGACTGCGTACGTCTCTGATAAGATTTGTGTTATGTTTTGTTTAGTTATGATATTTGTTACGTGCGTTGATTTCCGCTTGGGGTCATCCCTTGGGAATGACTGCGTACGTCTCTGATAAGATTTGTGTTTATGCTTTGTTTAGATATGATATTTGTTACGTGCGTTGATTTCCGCTTGGGGTCATCGCTTGAGAATGACTGCGTACGTCTCTGATAAGATTTGTGTTTATGCTTTGTTTAGTTATGATATTTGATTACATGATATGTTATACGAGATATGTTCAGTATAGTTTGATATATGATGTTTTGTATATTATGTATCTTACTGTCATGCAGGAAGTGAGCCCAGGGTATGGAGAGTTCTCTATAAACCTGGAGCTTACTAGAGATTCGTCTCTAACCCCGTTTGGGGATATGATTTCAGGAACACAGTTAATTGAAGAGCCCTCATGGGACAAGGACACTACCCGTGGCTAGAGGTACTAGTATGAGGATATTGAGTTCTGGGTAGCCGGAGGCTACTATTTATTATAGATGTTATTTTTGGAGAACATGTATTGTTGTATAGTGTTCTATTCATTTGGTGATCATGATGTCTGATCCTTTATTTTGTATATGGCTGGTATATGGTTTGTACATGTCTTTCAGTTGGATGCATGTACATTTGAGTATTCAGGCATGTTGATATGATGATGTAGTATTCAGTTTATGTTTATGTGTTGGATTGCATGCTGTTAGACATAGTGGCACGGAGCCAAGTTATGCATGCGCCCATGGATGGGTATATGATCCTATATGGATATCTGGTATGTCTGAAAGCATATACTGTATAAATTGTCTATCAGGGTACCTTGAGAATGAGATTTGCAAATCCCTAGTTGTCCGATTTACAGAGGTTACTCTGTCCGATTTTCGTCTCCGTCAAATAAGAATTAAATTAGAAGAAGTATGCAATGTGATATGTCATGTGAAAAAAAGATTAAAGAAAAAGAAAAAGTTAGCTCGTATTTTCATAAGTTAAGCCTTCCGCTATTTCTGTTTGTATCATATGTATGTTAAATTGAACTGGCTCGTGAAGGGGATGTTACATTATGTGTAAATAATCAATTGTTAAAACAATGCAGAGCAATACTGCTAATATTACAAACCTTCTTCTTGGCGAATATAGAGTATCTAAAAACCGCATGCAGTCTCTAATTTTGTATCTTTGAGAGTCATATTACAATTGTTCGAAAAAGAATTATGTTAATATCACGAAGGGTATAATAACTCTCAGTTGGATTTAATTAGAAATTAATGATTTTAATGATGTTAAAGAATAATTATAAGAAAAGAAAAAGAAATAAAGTCACATTTGGTGAAAAAAGAGATAAAATGACAGTTAAGCTATAAAAATACGAGTAAATAAAGTTACCCTAAAGTGAAAAGTAAAATTATAAATATTACCATAAAAATATTCTGGATTAGTGTGCAAAGTTGGAATGAGAGTTAAGTGAGTGTGGTAGATAAGTGTGTACACACATGATGAGTACATATCACTTAAGTACAAAAACCCACCTTATTTCTCCTTCTCCTCGCACTGCAACCAGACGACAGAGGAAGCTTTCTTTCTTTCTTTTCCCTTTTTTGCTTCAATCTTCAATCCTTGATAACTTGAGCTAGAATTGATGAAATTGATCCATTCCAAAGCCTAAAGTGTGTCAAATTTCATCCTCTATAAAACTCATAGCTTAGTTTTAGTTGGGAGTCATTATATCGAGAGATTTCTACATCTCTAGGTCGCGGGTACTGTTCACAAGAGGAGAAAAATGATATTTTTCTTGGCTTGAAGGCTTGGATTGTCTTCCTCTTAGTGATTTGAAGCTTCTAAGGTAAATGCCCTAACTCCCCTCTTGTGTTTTTGGAGAAAATGCATTATGTCCAACTTTTAACATTTATATACGTCCAAGGATCCATCTTTAAGCATATACAAGTTCTCTAGGCTTTGTTTGGGAGTTGGTTTTAGGAGGGGAAGGAAACGAAAGGGAGGGTTTTTGTAAGCCCTCCCCTTGTTTGTGAGTTTAAAAAAAGGAGGGGAAGGAATTGAGGGTTTTTACTAAATCCTCCAAAACCCTCCTTCTTCCTAAAATTAAAGTTCCCCCAATTTGGGGGGTTTGAGGAGGGAAATATTAAAAATTACTTATCTACCCTTAGCATTAAAATGTAAAATCTACATAAATGTGAATCATTGTTAAACGTGATATTATTAGAAAAGTCTCAAATACCAACAAAATTTATCGACAAAAAATATTTCGTCAAAAATAGTGATGAAATTTTTGATGAAAATCACATACATCAAAAAAATTTCGTCAAAATTAAAGACGAAATAAGATTTTTTCATAATCACTGACATATATTTTTTACGGGAAAGAATTCAGTCAAAACTATTGACGAATCTAAATTCCGTTGAAACTTTCAACGAAAGTTTTTTCGTCCAAAATTTGACGAAACACATCTCTACCGAAAAGTTTCGACGTAAAACAATTACGTCTAAATTTTTTACGAAAAATATTTCCATCAAAATTTGAGACTAAAAACATTTCTGCAAAAGAATTTGACAAATTTTTTTTGTCAAAATTCTTTGCAGAATCTAAATTTCGTCAAAATTTTTCATAAAAAAAATATTCATCGAAATTTTTGACGAAAAATATTTCCATCAAAATTTTCAATGCAACACATTTCCATCGAAAATTTTTGCTGGAATAAAATTTCATCAAAATTCTTTACAGAATTTACATTCCGTCAAAAGTTTTCGATGAAAATATTTTCGCTAAACTTTTTGACAAAAACTTCCAGTTGAATATTTAAGGAAACACATTTTCATCGAAAATTTTCGATGGAAAATATTTTCGTCAAATTTTTTGATAAAAAATATTTCCATCAAAATTTTCAACGGAACACATTTATGTCAAAAAATCTCAATAGAAAATTTTTCCGTAAAAAAATTTGACGAAAAATATTTCGATTAAAATGTTTGATGGAAAAAATATTCTGTCAAAATTCTTTAGAGAATCTAAATTTCGTTGAAAGTTTCGAATGAAACATTTCCCTCAAAATATTTGACAAAACAATTTTCGAAAACTTTTTCTTCAGAACACATTTCCATTGAAATTTTGAACGAAAAACATTCTGTCAAAATTTTTTATGAAATATTTTTTTCTGTTTAAATCATTTCATGGAGGAAATCATTTTCGTCAAAACTTTTGCTAGAAACTAAATTTCGATAGAAAATTTATCTTTGTAAAAATTTTCATCGGAGAAAAAAATTTCGTCGCTTTTCGACGAAGAGTATTCCGAAGAAAAAAAATTTGTGACAATTTTCGTAGCTTGCAGCGTAGAAATTTCATAAGAAATATTATCTTTTTTAATATTGTGAAAAGTACATAAATAATTTTCTTAGAAATTTTAAATTTAATTTAGTTTGTAAAATATAATATTATATTAATTTTAAAAATGGGTATAATGGTAAAAATATCTCATTAACCCTCCATTTTCCTCCCTTGCCATTTTTTAACTCCCAAACAAGGGGAGGGACTACCCTCCAATTTCCTTCCCTTCCTTCCCCTCCCTCCTCCTTGGATCCCCTTCCTTTCCTTCCCCTCCAAATTGTCACAAATTTTTTTCTTCAGAATACTCTTCGTCGAAAAGCGACGAAAATTTTTTCTCCTATGAAAATTTTTACAAAGATAAAGTTTCTCGTAAAAGTTTTGACGAAAATGATTTCCTCCATGAAATGCTTTAAATGAAAAAAATATTTTGTCAAAAATTTTTACAGAATGTTTTTCGTTCAAAATTTCGATGGAAATGTGTTCTAAAGAAAATTTTGTCGGAAATTGTTTTGTCAAATATTTTTAGGTAAATGTTTCATTCGAAACTTTCGACAAAATTTAGATTATGTAAAGAATTTTGACAGAATATTTTTTCCGTCAAACATTTTAATTCGTCAAATTTTTTTACCGAAAAAATTTTTGTTGAGATTTTTTGATATAAATGTGTTCCGTTGAAAATTTTGATAGAAATATTTTTTGTCAAAAAATTTTACGAAAATATTTTCCATCGAAAATTTTCGATGAAAATGTGTTTCCTTATATATTCAACTGAAAGTTTTTGTCAAAAAGTTTAGTGAAAATATTTCCGTCGAAAACTTTTGACGGAATGTAAATTCTGTAAAGAATTTTGATGAAATTTTTTTGATGGAAATGTGTTGCATTGAAAATTTTGATGGAAATATTTTTCGTCAAAAAATTCGATGAATATGTTTTTTTATGAAATATTTTGACAAAATTTAGATTCTGTAAAGAATTTTGACAAAAAAAACTTGTCAAATTCTTTTGCAGAAGTGTTTTTAGTCTCAAATTTTTATGGAAATATTTTCCGTAAAAAATTTAGACGTAATTGTTTTACGTCGAAACTTTTCGGTAGAGATGTGTTTTGTCAAAGTTTGGACGAAAATATTTTCGTTTAAAGTTTCAGCGGAATTTAGATTCGTCAATAGTTTTGACTGAATTCTTTCCCGTAAAAAATTTATGTCAGTGATTATGACAAAATCTTGTTTCGTCTTTAGTTTTGATGAAATTTTTTTGACGTATGTGATTTTCATCAAAAATTTCATCACTATTTTTGACGAAATATTTTTTGTCGATAAATTTTGTTGGTATTTGAGACTTTTCTAATAATGTCACGTTTAACAATTATTCACATTTATGTAGTTTTTACATTTTAATGCTAAGGGTAAATAAGTAATTTTTAATATTTCCCTCCTCAAACCCCCCAAATCGGGGGAACTTTAATTTTTGGAAGAAGGAGGGTTTTGGAGGGTTTAGTAAAAAACCCCAATTCCTTCCCCTCCTTTTTCTAAACTCACAAACAAGGGGTGGGCTTACTAGAACCCTCTTTTTCCTTTCCTTCCCCTCCTAAAATCAACTCCCAAACAAAGCCTTAGGTGTTGGTTACTTCATTTTACCCATTAACTCATGATCAAGGTTGGTAACACTTACCCAAGCCTAAAGCTCAGCAAGAAGGCCCTTGGAGCTCACCAAATAGCTCCCAAAACTCTGTCTTAACAAGGTGCACGAAAATAGCATCACAAAGGTTGGTTCTTTCTCAACAAAGGTCACCACTTGGAACTCAAAATGCCATGATCATGGCTTACCAACACCCAAACACCCAAGGCAACAACTAACCTCCCTCACACTGACCCTCTAACTCAGAAATGAAGCCATTTTCCCACTCACAAGGATGATTCTCACTCACACCAAGTGTATAGATGAAGAGAAATGGAAGAGGAAGCTTCAAAGCTCACCAAATGGAGCACAAAGGCAATGGAACAGTAACAAGGAGCTGATCATCCTTTCTCTCTCGTAGGAAAATAAGGGTTCTAGGGTTTTGTGCCCTTAATAGTAATATATATAGCCACATGGCCACTTAACGCGCAGTGTTAGCATTAATAGCTAGAAAAAGATTTTAATCCCAAGATTTGGAATCTTAACCTACTCATTTTTCTAAGAATTATCATTTTTATTTTATTTTTCGAAGCACCTTTCCGGTACGCGCTTTTCCATAGCCAGTATCAGTTCTGGCATCAGATCTCATTATTTTGACTTGAAACTCGTTTTACAAGTCCTACATATTATTCTATTAATTATCATGCACTTATTATAATTTTTCGTGATACTTCACCGGTACACATTTATACCGGGTAGCAGAACCAGTATCTGCGCTTTTCACCCGAAAAGCGACTTTCAGCATTATTACCCAATTACTACGATTATTAGAGTCTCATAATAATTATTAGAGTCAATTATGAAATTATTTCCTAATTATCACATTTATTTAATTAATCTCCTTAATTAGCGGTGCAGGTTCTTACAGCCCTCATATAGTGTGTAGTGATTCGCTGTCCCTAAGATACCTAATTCATAGGTATCTAGAGTTAGAGCCCTAGATCCAACATCAAACACCCGACCTACGATCGGACACCTCTGCTCAAGGCAGAACAGTATCAATCATGTTCTAAAATCATCAAGCCAACAACATTTTCCATGCATGCATGAAACTTCGATCTCCATCAAACTTAAGCAAAAAGAGTGTTTCTTACCACAAATTAACTCACAATGGTCTTAGGAGTGTTTTCCAACCATCAAAGTAAACAATACAAGTTTTCTAGCCTTTGTATCACCTCAAAGCCGCCAACTTCCAAGAGAGAGATCTCCTTACACAATGGTTCTCACAAGGATTTCTTTAATGGGAAATGCTCACAAGGATGAAGGGAACAAGTTTCATGACCAACGTTATGACTAAAAGTCAGTAAAAATCAAAGTGGAAATCTCAAGATCACGAAAAATGGCTCCTCTGCTTTGGCCAGGTGAATACACAAAGGAGGAGTTTCGAGCCTAATGACGTGTCTTGATTTCACTTCAGTGGGGCTTTGACTCAAGTCAAGGTTTCACACATAGAAAATTATTATTTTATTCCCCACTTAAACCTCCACTAATTCATGTTTTGGATCATCAAATCAACATTTTAATATTCACCAATGTCCATTAACAAAGTCTATTTTAGGTTTTCAAATAATTTTGCACCGTTGTATTTTTACCGCGATATTTTTACTAGTTATGTGTTCCCAAAAAGTGCCTAAAAATTAGGGCTGGCAAAATGGGCTGAGCCCGTCGGGTTGGCCCGCCCCGCCCACCAAACAGGGCGGGCTGGGTTGAGTTTTCCAACCCACCAGCCCGCCAAACCCGCCAGCCCGCCGGGCTCGGCCCGCCAAGCCCGTTTTTTTTTTTAGGTTACCCAATTGTTATGTAACTTCGTGCCCTAGATTTCTCTGCATGCAAGTGGCTTTTTCGAATTGTTGTAGACTGCTCATACAACACTTTGTTACTTGTTTTGTTATTCTGTTTTACCTTGATATGATTTTTATTATTATTTCTGGATTGAAAGATGCATATTTATATGTAGATATTAAACACTGATTTTCTTGGTTTCATAAGCACATTAGGATTTTATGCAGATTTTTATACGCTTTTATGCAAAAAAAATTATGTGCTTTTATGCAAAATTTAATTTTTTGTATTTTATTTTTATATTTTTATAAAAAAAATTTATTTTAGGCGGGCTGGCCCGTAGCCCGTCAACCCACTCATAAAACGGGCCGGGTTGCTCAATTCAACCCATTTTGTCAAAACGGGCCGGGGCGGGCCAGCCCATTTTAGGCGGGCCAGTGGCGGGGCGGGGGGCGGGCTGGCCCGTATTGCCAGCCCTACTAAAAATCACCAAATCATGTTTTTAATTCAATTTCATCATTTTTATCACAAAATAATATCTAATTATTCAGTTCACCGGTTAGAGTTGTTATAGATATGATACACTAATTTAAAAAATCATCTTGATTTGAATTGCGATTCCATCAATATAACCAAATTAAATGCCCTCGTGATTCATATACCGAAAAAAAAAAAAAAATGCCCTCGTGATACTGCATACGGTAATCACATAAAATATTTTGTTTAATTACTCTTCTCATAATTTGAAGGTATCGCACAATTATCTCTCAAAATCTTCTTAATATTTTGGTTAACTTGAGAATTGAGATTATCCTCTTGAAATGAAAATCTTCTTACAGTAAGTAATTCTAACAAAAAAAAAACTGTAAAAAATTAAAAAAAAAAAACATCCCCCAGACCCCCACTCTCCCATTTGTTTCACTTGATATGAAATTCTTATTGCTCCCGTTAACACGATAAATACAGTTATATTTTTTATTGATATTATTATTGCTCCAATTTGTTTTTTAGTAAATATTACAACTGCTGTGCTACATATTCAATAATATAAACTTTTTATTATAGTGTAAATTTATCCTCATGTATTATTTAAGAGGGGTTTACATTTCTGCAGCTGCTGTACAACAATCAAATACTTGTCATATATATATATATATATATATATATATATATACTTAAAAGCATTAATTATGAGAAATCATAACCATACAAAGGATGAAAGCATTAAATATGGGGAATCATAACCATACACCTATCGTTGTTGTACGTATACGGCAGAAATGATTTTATCTATTTAAAATGTCCATATCATATGATATAATCCTAATCATACAATAATAAATTAATGATTATAAGGGATAAGAGAAAAAATATTATAATAATTAAATTCCTCTGATGATCATATTAAATAGCACATATTCCGTCAGTCTATAAAACTTAAATGCACCTCTTAATAAATTACGCATACATTAAAAATTAAAAATAAAACATTTACTCTAAAGATTACACAAATCTTTTTAAAACTTTTTTCTTTGAATAATTGATAAGAAATGTTAAATGCTATTTATAACCAATACCTCATTCATATCAAAATAATGATTTTATTATGATACTGCGCGTGATATATGATACGCACCCAGGAATTTCTGAAGCAATTAGTCATGTTTGTACCCACAAACAAAGGTAGAAAACAAAAACAGAGCTTGTCCTGTAAAGTTCCCGCCCCATAGTATTGGGAAAGGTTGTCCTATAAAGTTTTTGTCCTAGAAAGAGTCGCATTCATCATGTTACGATTCAAGGTTGTGTTTTAAATGTTTTTCGCACGGTTTGAAAACCGTCGAATTTATTAGGGTTTAGGATTTAGAGTATAAAGTTTCTTCTTTATAATAAACCAAACCAATCTCCACAAGAAACAAACAACCCTCTTTTTCATTCTCTCGTGCAAAAACAAAGCCATGGATATGCTCTTTAGCAATGAGGAAGAGAATGAGATCAACAGAAGAATATTCCTCATATCCCTTATTTGCTTATGCCTGGCATTGGTTATCGTCTTCTCAATTAGCATCTACACCTGGTTTTGTGTCCTAGAACGCCAATCTCGCCCTAGAGGTTCCATTCACCAACTCCGCGTCACCATGGCTCCGATTGCTAATCATCATCATCATCATGCGGAACCAACCAATACAGGTCTTGACCCTGCCCTCGTTGCGGCACTGCCCACGTTCATAGTCTTGAAGAATGTGGAAGCTCATGGTGGCTCTGTGATGGAGTGTGCTGTGTGCCTGAGTGCTCTGGAACATGATGAAATAGCCAAGTTGATTCCCAACTGCAATCACATTTTCCATGTGGGTTGCATTGATACTTGGTTGGCTTTAAGCTCTACGTGCCCCATGTGTCGAGTCAGGGTCCAACCCTGGCTCGAACCGCAGCTCCGTGCGGGTCCTATTGCCCTGGCTCTTGATGGTGCATCCTTGGTTATGCCAGTGTTGGAACCTACAGAAGGAACATCAGATGGTGTTGGTGGCGAGTCACCCAAAATTAGTGGTTTGAATTCTTCATTGAGCTCGTTCAGAAGGATTCTTGGTAGGGAAAGATCGCCAAGAATCGAACCAGATAGCCCTGATGATGTTGATCAAGATTTGGAGAGACAGTGAATTTGTAGATGGGGTAACTTGTTTTGCCATCAGTATTTTTCTCATTGATGCACGTAGAAAGAGCTAAAGGTTTTTCTATGATTTTGAATCTTTTTAGTGCAAGTTAGTCAACCCTGAGAGACATGGGGTTGAATCATCACTTTGTTGATTGCTCATATTATTGAAAACTTTGCTCTAAATTAGCATAGTAATTTAGCGGTAGTGATATAATATGAGCAGGAAGGGCCGGCTTGGCTCAGCAGTAAGCTTGTTTGCCGTGGTGTGTTTGCCGTGGTGTGTCAGGGTTCGAAATCAGTTTCTCTGCAAAAAATAGGGAAAAAACTGCCTAGAGTATTCCCTTCCCCAAACACTCACGAAGTGGGTATTTGAACTGAGTCGGCCTTTTTTTTTTTTTGATATAATATGAGCAGACTAGGTAACAACATATGTAAACTTTGGCTAACATCAACTGAGCAAATTCTCTTTTGTTTGAAATGGTTTCTTTCGTGTTTTCGTCCTTCAACCTACATTAACATGTTTTGGAGTTTGGACTAATATTTGTGTGGCAGAAAACTCGAGCTCCATCGTAGTTTTAACATTTCAAGTTTTGATTAATTTAAGCATGCATTCATGTCATTGGTTTGGTTCTAATGTAAGAATTCAATGCAGTGGCAGTGTTTGGGCAAACATATAGGTGAAGATTTCAATCAGGACTCTATTTTGATGTTCTATGATTAGATTTTGCATTTTACTGCATTCTTTTTTGTGCTTATTCGTTCCTCTTCGAGCATTGTTTCCTCACCCTGAAGTAAGCTATGTTGCTAACATGCATGACACGAAATATTGATATCTCGAAACATATACATGCCAGTAACAATTAGCAAAAAACAATGCTTCCATTATCTTCTTTTTTTTTACCATATCCATTTTTTTTTATCATTCCGAGAAATTCATAGTCGTTGTAATGTTTTGACAGCTAAAGTAAACAAACAGAATGGAGGAATTATAATATGTTAATTATAAAATACTCGCAAAACATATAAAACAAACTGGGAAATTTTTCTTGAGTGAAATATCATCAATAGCTGATCAAACGATGGTACATTAAGAACATAGCCAAAAGACTGAGCATGCGACATTTCAGAATCATGAAGAGAGTTAGAACCAGGAGTACTTCAAATTCCTTGTAAATTACTTATGTAAAGCAGACCCAAGAAAAATTTTAAGCACTGGATGCAGCTTACAGTCACTAAACCATATATCTGAACCAAGTATCAATAACTCGTGTGACACACTAACATTGATTTAGTGCATAATGCATACTCATAATGAAACTCTATAAGAATGAGCTTTCTTTCGTTCAAGAAGCAATTAGGCAGAACACACAACATAAGCTTTCATTTAGATAACTCCAAGAGAATCTTAAAATTCAAAACGAGACACAAATCTCCTTCAAAATGGTCTAAGAGTAGTGACATACTACATTGATTTAGTGCATAGTGCATACTCATAAAGAAACTGTATAAGAATGAGCTTTCTTTAGTTCAAGAAGCAATTAAGCAGAACACACAACATAAGCTTTCATTTAGATAACTCCAAGAGAATCTTAAAATTCAAATGAGGTACAAATCTCCTTCAAAA
This sequence comes from Gastrolobium villosum, assembly GCA_032173675.1. Lineage (NCBI taxonomy): Eukaryota > Viridiplantae > Streptophyta > Magnoliopsida > Fabales > Fabaceae > Gastrolobium > Gastrolobium villosum. The sequence continues at coordinate 97,379 of JAVKPL010000013.1, read as the reverse complement.
TGATCTACTTCAACTTTGAATATGCTAGCAAAACTACAAAGTTGAAAACAAATGACCGACAGCAGCAAATTATACTCATCAATTGCTGATCTACATTGGCAGCAACACACAGTTTGATGTGGATATTCCTAAAATGTCTAACCTGTGCGAAGACGTTAACAACGAAAGCTTCTTTCTTTAGCCATTCCTTCATCAAATCAAAGGGTATTTTTACTTCCTATTATCCATAAATTGAAGCCATGAGCAGCAGCAAATGACTGATACACAGAGGCCAAAACCACCACCTCCAAGAAACTTTACTGCATCCGCTCATATTTTCACTGGGTCTCAATCCAACAGATGATGATGTTGATCCAGTAAAGCTTCCATTGCTCACAGCCAAACTGCATCACCAAAAATAGGGCTCAAGTCAAACTTTCATAGTCAACTATTTCCAACCACATTTCTCTAAAACACTATGAACCAAACCTTGCCAACAAGTAGTAATAATAATAATATAATAATGGAAAAATGTTTGTCATTTTAAATTATACAAAATTATGTCATTTTTTAATGAAACTGCGTCGTTTTGGTAAGTGTTTACATTCTACCTCCTCCATTTTCTCTTTATTTCTAATTTTATGAATTAGAGAAAATGATAAAACACACCAAAACGACGTAGTTTCACTAAGAATATCACAAAGTTATGTAATTTAAAATCACAAACACTAAACCCAAATAATAATACTGAAGTTCAAACAAATTAGAATTTGAGCTCAATTTACCCGGATGGGAACTTGCAACTATCATGACCTGAAAATCAAAATCAAGTAAAGAATGAAACTTTTGCACAATGAAACAAACAAAATCTTCAGGGGTTTAAAATTTAACACCCATAAACCCTCCAAAACAGAATTTTTATTCATCCACAACAGTTGAAAAAAAACACACAATATAACCAATTGAAGAATTAAGAGAGAGAGAGAGAGGGGGGGGTTCACTGACTAGGGTTCAAGGAAGTAATGGCAGCGTTGTTGTTGAAGTTGCAACTATCATCGGTCAAGCCATGTTTGAGGAAATAGTCGTTGAAAGCATACGACGCCGTATTCTGCACACTGTTGGCGTCGTAGCAGGGTCCTCCATTCTGGATTGGGCGGCAATCGGCGCCGCCGGCCCCACAGGCCCAGTCCAGCGCCGACTGCAGCGCCGCGTCCTCCGCGTTGTTCTTCGCCACGCACCAAAGCTCCTGCTGCGGAACGCCGCCGCTCGAACCGCCGCAAAAAGGCGAAATGCTCAGAAGAAGAAGTAGGGGAAGGTAGAGCCAAAAAACGCAACTTTCTCTTCTGGGCATTCTCAGATTGTGGTCGGTGATCGAAGAAGAAGAACAAATACAAATGGGTCGGGTCGGGTCCGGTTTGGTTTGATTGTGGTTATGGGTGGAACTAACTTATGTTGAAGAAGAAGAAGAAAAAAATGCTTGTGTTATTGGGATGGTGGAAATGTGACCGTTACTACCGTGTTTCATGAGCTAAATCGAAGATGCATAGAATGAGTGAGTGAGTGACTCTGATTAAAAATTGAAAGATAGTGTGTTTTGTAATTGTAACAGTGACGGGTACATCTGGGAGTTTGTCTTCTTGTCTCCTCTTTTCTGCTGTTTTTTATTTTATTTTTTATTTTCTTATTGGTTGATTAATTCTGTCAAGATGATAATAATACAATGGGGACAAAAGTCCTACTGTTAAGTGTTCAACGTAGTTACTTATTTAAGACTCGAATTCAAGTTAAGCTGAAATAATTTCATGCCACTTGATCAATGTATTTGTTGATTTTCTTTTTTTAGAAGAAATTTATAGTTATACTTTTTTTTTATAATCTCTTAAGATTATATCTTATTATTGTTGATTTTTGCCAATCAACAATTATCATTTTTTTCAAATTAAACTCATTAATTAATTATTAATTTATAATAAATGATGACTGTTGATTGCCAGAAATCAACGGTAATAAAATATGGTTATAAGAAAAAAAAATTATAACTATAACTTTTCTCTTCTTCTATTATTAAATCTTAATCTTTACATTTGATAATTATGTATCATAAATATTGAGAGGGAAAAAAGCTTTTCATATTACATGAGAAATCTTTTTTTCTACTACTCTCACCTTGATGTCTGTATCAATCACATTTTTTTTTTTATTCTAAGCTAAACTTCACTTCTTTTTTTTGTCAGTAGAAAAGCTTCAACTTGTGGGAAATATCTTCTATGCTCCAGGACCACCCAATGATTTGGTGCTCCCTCTCACAACACTCATTTTTTCTTTCCCTTTTACCCCTGCTATTTTTATTCTTTTCCAATTTTACCCTCACATTTACACTAAGGGACCACCTAAAAAATGGTGGTACCACCCCACAATAAATTCTCTCCAACTTGTGTTACATAACATCAAATTGCAAGTTGAGATGTGTGTGCTGTTATGTTAACAATAATAATATCATGATTTTGACTTAACGACATGATATTCTCTTTTAATTATTAAATCACTTGAAATTATGTTGATGATGTGATTTTTGCTTCAAGACATAATGTTCTCTCATATTTGTTAAATTTCATTTTTAATTTACTTTAACGGCATATTTTAATTTAATGACATGATATTGAAAGTTTGAATTTAATTTTGAAACTCAACCCCATTGATTAATTTCTTTATTACTTTTCCCTTATTCATTTATAATTTATTTGTTTTGAGTTTAATTATTTTTGTATGAAAAATATTCCACCCAAATTTTTTTAGTTTTATATAATTATTTTGAACATATAATTGTTATTTAAAAATAATTTACATATACAATCATTTTTATATATAATTTAACCAAGTTGTTTTAATTTTTTTAACAATATCATGTTCATGTCATGCACAATTTTTTGTAATTAGGGATATTTTTCATGTTTCATTTAATATTTTATGATTTGTTTACCAAGAGTATTTTTTGACATTATTATATAATAAAGATATTTTTAACGTTCCCACATTATGACTGATGGTTTCTATGTAATACTTTTAAAACTATGGAGAGTTATACTTAGAACCTATTTTCCTTTACAACCTTTTACAACCAATATCTTAACCGTTGATTTCCGCCAATCAATGGTTAAGATTTATTGCAAATTAATAATTAATTAATAAATTTTATTGACGAAAATCTTAACCGTTGATTGACAGAAATTAACGGTTAAGATATTGGTTGTAAGAGGTTATAAAAAAAAATAGGTTGTAAGTATAACCTTACCCTTAAAACTATATATAAGACGGGAATTATCTTGTGTTATTGAAGATAACCATATTATTTAAGAGGATCTTAACTAAGCAATAAATAAATTAACATAATAATTTGTATCTTCTTTATTATAATATTTTCTTCTTATTATTATTGATTCATTCTTATATCATTATGATCCTCTTATATGACATGATCACATATAATATTAAATATCACATGCTATAATCACAAGGGTTTCAAAGTAAAATTATTGAAACAAAACGAATTTTTAAAATATAAAATTTGATTATCATATTATTTAAATCTTTATTTTTTAGATATCTAAAAAAATTATTATTATTTACAATGGGTATTAAATAATAAATATCATAATTGATTTTTAAATCAAATCATATACAATTTTAATGATTAGAAACACAATTCCAGTAAAAAGTAAAATAAAAATAGAGTCAAAGCGAAGAAAATGGAATTTATTTATGAGAAATGATATTGTTATATCAATTAGTTTTACTATTAATGTCACCATTACTTTATTTTACCATTAGATCGATTATGTTAATTCAACGGTTATATTTATTTCAACGGTTATATTTATTTCAACATTTATATATCCACATATTTAATGTGAAAATATTAAATACGAGCAATTATACCATATATAAAGGTGGAAATAAATATCAAGTATTAAATATAGAGAGAAAAAGAATGTTTTTAAAAAATTAAATCATAATCGTTGGATCATATAATCGATCTAATGGTAAAACAAAAAGGTAATGACATTAAAAATAACACTAATTGATAATAACGATATCTTATCTCTTTATTTATTGGGAAAAGTTCACCAATATCTTGTGGTTTACTCCATAATTGTTCTTGTGATTTTTTTTTATTACATATGCTCCTATAATTTTTAAAAGAGTATATTTTTTTATCATATATATCCTTGTAATTTTTATTTTTTTACAAATCATACGAATATATCGGATAAAAGGCATAGGCGAACGCTCCTTGTCTCAATCCTGACAAGAGTATGTGTACCTGGACTTTAGGGTCAAGACCCTGCACAAGCAAAGCCTCTTTGTCGAAGCGGTCTAAAAAAGATCTGAGAGACTCCCCTGACTGCTGGCGGATTTTCTCTACAGAGTGAACGGATTTGGGCACTGGGTGACTTGTCGCAAAATGAGTTAGGAACTTGCTTTCCAAATCGTCCCAAGAAGCAATACTCCCGGTTGGCAAGGTGGTGTACCATGCCAACGCTCTCCCACCTAGAAGTGTTGGAAAAGTCCTACACATGAGGAGGTCTATTTCACCAAGGAGGGTCATTGCCGCTTCAAACTTTTGAACCCATTCGAAATGGTCCGTATCACCTACGTAGGTAGTAATATTGGAGGGGCCTTTGAAACCTAAAGGTATAGGGGTTAGGCGAAGGTTGTCAGTTAGGGGTTTGTTGCGTCCAGATGTGTTGACGGACATAGCACGTGTGTTCGAGTTATGCGCGTGAGCGTCAGGAGGGGGACAGGGTATTTGAGGGGCTTCTACGGAGAATGAGAGAGCTGGGGCGCGATGAACGCCTTGTTGGGGTGAAGGGAGGGATCATATATGATCCTTGAGGTTGGGGAAAAACTACGTTATGTGGTGGTATGGCATAACCGTGGAATGGAACTCATGCGGCTATGGGGGTATGGGTATGGAGCACCAATGTGATGGGTGTAAGGTCCAGGGGGATATCTGGTGGCCACTGGCATTTTAAGGTCATTGTACATAACAGCAGGTTGGCTTTAGGGTGGTTGTTGATATATGGCGGGTGGAACTATTTGAAGGGCTGTAACTAGAAATGACATCCCAAAATGAATTCCTGGCAGTTGGGGTTGAGCTGGGGCCAAGTTTTCTGCTTAGGCCTCATGTATTGCTACATGGCGGTCTAACTGCGTTACTATGGCATTAGCCATTGGTAACTGTGCATCCACAGACTGCAAAATCAGAGGGTGGGTCGCGACGACTGATTCCTGGGCTGGGGCTGACTGTACGGATGGTGGGGAGCTGGAATGGACCGTTTGTGCATGGCCTTCAGGAGTGACGGCTCTCGACTGGTGAGTTCTTCTCATAGTGAGTACCATACTTCGTTCAGGGTGTAAGATTTGCCTTCTGTAGATCTTTGGTGGGAGAGTGGGAAAAGAAGTTTATAGTTTTCCACAGACGGCGCCAATGTACCGTTGGGATCTATAAGCTCAATATGTTCCCTTTGGGGAGAGAGTCAATGTATGGGTAATACCTCTAGCAAAGGTAAAGACCAAGCTAAGAGATATTGTTCCAAGTATGATGCAAACAGATGATAATGATGGTTAGGGTGTGTGCGTATGTGACTCAATGTAAATGGGCAAAATAACGATACATAAGATGCCTCTCTTGGTGTGTGGAGAAGGGTCTTTATAGGGGAAGAAGATGCTAATCCTCTGTGGGATGGTGAGGAGGGGGTCAACTCTCGTTGGGATCAGCTATGGGTGGCTGACACTGCTATGATAGTAATGATGCACCCCCTATGCCTGGCGATGTCAGCATATGACGATGGGGTAGTTATCACTTATAGTATCTGAGGCGGTTTTCCAAGGAGTTGGAATCCCAAGGTGAGACATTTTGGTGTCTCACCAGGGAGTGCAGTCGCCTTGGGGGAAGAGAGGCTGGAGGGTTGGTAGGTGATAAGTCTATGAAATCAGACTTGAAACATATGGTTTAATATGCAAATGGAAATAAAAGAATACTTTTTGTGTTATTAAAAACTCCAAATTTTTGCTTTATTGAGATTTATTGGTTAAGTGTTAATGGGCTGCGAATTTTATTTTCAGGCCCATTTCCAACTTCAAATCAGAGAAGCAAAGGAAAAAGAAATGCTCAGAATAAAAATGAAGGGAATGGGCATAATTCACCGGGCAACCCAAAAGAGCCCAAAGAAGAAAAAGAAAGAGAAAAGAGAAGTAATAGACAGACTTAGAAGCCAGAAAGAATAGAAAAGCAAGAAAGAAAGGAATATATGGGCTGGACTTTAGAGCTGAAGCCCAATTCAAGAAATGCAAAGAAAGAAATTGGAAGCAAGAGAAAGAATCAGAAACGTGAAGAAAAAGCTGAGAAGCGAAAACCCTAGCACCCAACTTTCGATCAAACCCATCTAAGCCAAACCCTTACCTCAAACCGATTCACCCTGAAATCCTCCCGCAAATCGAACCACAAAGCCAGACCATTCTTTGATTCCGGTCAAACTATCCAGTTTAGACCTCAAATATGGTTCATTAAGTGAACGATCCAACCCAAAACAGTGAACCCTAGCCATTTCGGTTGATACAGGAAATGCCAAAACTGATTGGGTGAGCTGGAATTTGTTAATAGTGCTAGCAAAATATTTGGATTGCGATGGTGACCCTCGCAAAGGAATCGTAGGTTGGAAGGAACGCATGGATGCTTGCTGAGATCGTGCATGCAGAGGAAGAGAGCTATAAATAGAGAAGAAATAGTGAGTGTGGGGACGCTCTCTTTGGTCCTGATTATTCTCTGGTCTTTATTTTCTGCACTCTGAAAGGGATTTCTGAGTTTTTTTTTCTAAGTTTTGGTACTGTAATGGAGTTTGATTTATGCTAGTCTTTATTCATGTTGGTACAACACTGAGGTTAATCCGGTTGTTAGGACCAGTGCTGTAGTTTAGTTTTCTGCAATCTAAGATTCTGTACTTTCCAATTTCATTTGTTGTTTTTGAGCTCCATTCTTATGGATAGAAGCTAATCTTTTCAAGGTTGGGTGTAGGTACCCGAACCACAGTTATGGATGGTTGTTAATTGCTTTTGTTAAAATTTGATTCCCAGTTGTTTAATAATGTGCTTGAATTTAAATATTCTATTATCAAGGCCTGACGGGGGATATTATTTTAAGAATTAGTCATTGAGAGATGACTATGTCTAGAACTGTGTTAAACACATAGACTTCAGTGTGAGAGCACTCAAGGGATGTTACTCAAAGATGAGAACAACCTTTATGTAGTTTTTGGACTGGAACTATAAGGGTCCTGGCTTCATTTAACACAGAGATGTGTAAATGTGTGTTTAGGACAACACGATTTTAAGAGACGGAAATCAGCAAGAAGTGCTCCATTAATTGGGAATTAATTTTTAGTAATTTGTAATTAACCTTCATTTAGTAGCTGTTGAGGAAGGTAACCGAAACTCAACCTATTTTTACCACTTATTTTTCAACAACTCAAATTTCTTTTCATTTGATTTCCAAAAATCTCTCTTATAATTCTGTTTACTAATTTCTTGTTAGAAAAATGTCTTCCAATCAAATGTTTAATTTGTTGTCCTTCCATTTTCCACTTTTTAGTACAAGAAATCCATTCTGAAAATCTTACAAAAAATTTAGAGTCATTGGTCAGTAGCATTTTAACTCAATCTTGTGATTATCTTGTTTCTCTTTATTTTTACTCATTTTCTAGATTAAATTCAGTTTTAGTAAAAATACGACGAATCTTAGAAAAATGAGTAGGTTAAGATTCCAAAGTTTGGGATTAAAATATTTTGCGTAGCTATTAAGGATAATATTATGCGTTATGACTTAAACCACCTATTTATACATTAGTTGGCACAATTTTCTAGGTCATTTTTGCAGCCTCCTACGTGACTTTTGCTGGTGTGTGAGCTCTCCTTGCTGCCACCTCCATTCCTTAGTCGCCTTTGCTCAAAAACCCTCAAGTTGTCACCTTTTCTTGTTGTTTCTTCACCAAAACACCTTGGGTGTGTGGAAATCCTCATTGTAGGAGTGAGGTGAGCTCCATTCTGAGTGTTGAGACTGCATTGTGAGGGGTGAGTGGGCTGAGTTTCTGGTTTTGGTCTTATGGCATCCTATTCTTGGTACTTGGTGCTCCAAGAAGCTACCTTTGTGTAAAAAGGAACCTCCTTGAAGTGTATTTTCGTGGCCCTTTGGTTGCTGCTCTGTGGAGTGGTATTGGAAGCTCCATATCATTGCCATTTTCTGTTCTTGAGCTAGGGGCAAGTGGCCTAACCTTGATCATGTATTTTAATGGGTTAAATGAGGTGTTTTGGTATGTTAATGGGTTAAGCAAGTAACCAACCATAACATGAACCTAAAAATGGGTAAAGATGCATGCTTGGACGTCAGAATGGGTTAAAAACCCAACCTTTGGATTGGATTTTCGCGAAATGCAGAAACTGCATTCTGTCGCGAAATATCCGGATATGCGTTCGTGAAATATCCGGATATTGATATCCGGATATGCCCCCGACATATATCCGGATATTCTGGGATTTCGATGAACAGTAAGGTACTGTTCGTACGGAACTGATCTATGGGTTTATGGACCCTAGTTTGAGGAAGTGGTACTTCTGTAATGAATTATCTAAGTCAGAACCTAAGGGGTTAAGGGCTTATGGCTTTGTGGGAAGCCTTAAGACGTAAAACGTAAAAGGAAAAACGTAGTCTTTATACTTATGTTTATGAGCTTTGAGTATTGATACGATTGCTGATCCTGAATCAGATTGTGATCTGTTGTGTTGGACTTGAGCTGTTTGGACTCTTGGCTTGGATTGATTGCTTGCAAGGTAAGCTTTCGTGTCCTCGATTTAGCCATGTTGTGGTTCCACCATGTCCCATGGGGATATGGTTATATGCATGTTGTGTTACATGCTTTTGATGTTTTGGAAATGCTGTTGAGCTTTTATATGCAATATACTTTTATGATATGCATGTGGGTCCACCTATACGGTAAGCCTGAGTATGTGACGCATACAACATGGTGAGGTTGTGGGTGAGGTACAAGCGTTGTTCCTTGTACTACTATGTGGGTAATAGACGTATTCCTGTATTTTCTCTGGCTAGTAGAATAGTGATAACACACATGTCATGAATATCTGTTGCACTGCATACTTTTGGAACTTATAATGGAAATTACTGCTTTTGGAACTTATATTGCACATGTAAGTGAGCTTGGGGTGGAAGATCCTTGAGGACCCCTTGTCTTATTGAGATTTCTTGTTTAGAGATCTCACCCCACGTTTGGGGACACTTATTTCAGGTTCAGGGAACCCAAGGGTTGAGACTCCTAGTGGCAGGAGGCCAGAGCTTAGATGATGCATGTTTTATGCTAATTTTGATGATATGCTGTTATGAGCTGATGCTGGATGCTATTTACTATTTTTATGTTTTTAGCTTCAAGTTATTAGTATTGCTGTTGAGACTTGTTAGGCGTTGTTGCCTTATTTGGTGAGCATGGGGTTTGTCCATGCCACATGTCTTGTCTTTATGTTTTCAGACATTAGTTGTTTAATGTATCAGGATATTGTCCAGACTACGTGTTGTAGATCCGTGACTTTAGATATTCACTTTAATATTTATATATGAGGTATTCAGTTAGTTGTCTTGCAATATACATATAGACAATATTTTATGAAATTGATTAAGTAATCAACTTGGTTAAGTATAATAATGTCATAATTGAATTAAAGAAAAAGTTATTCCGCATTTAAATTAAGCATGACTTAATACGATAATATGTTAACAAACCGGGTTAACACGGGTTGTTACACTTAGCATGTCTATTGATAGGAGAAAGACATAGCTACACTCTATGAAGCACCGACACTTCAAAAACCCTGACGTGTCGTGTCCGACACTTCCCGACACTCTCGGACACTCCGACACTCCCCGACACTCCAACACGCATTATAGAAATTCAAAAAAAGGTTCAAATGTTGATTTGCGTTGAGTTTTTAGTTCCAACTATTAGATTCGTTGGATTACGATTATCATTTTATTGAGTTTAATATAAATATTTGGGATATGGTATGTTTCTTTGCAAAATTTATGAATATTATAGGTTTAGATTCATTTTTTTGTTAAATTATTGAATATTAAATATAATATATACTACATAAATTAAAAATATTATTTAATATCAAAACGTGTCCTAACGTGTCGAAATCTAACATTTTTTAGAATTAACGCGTCGGAGTATCGTGTCGTATCGTGTCACGTGTCCCGTGTCGGTATCGGTGCTACATAGGCTACACTCACTTCTATGAGAAACTTTGCATGTATGACCTGTTCTTTTTGGTTGGGGTCATATTATGTTGTGGTTTGCCACAACTTTAGTTTTAGTTAAGGTGGTGCACTGGTGTGGCTTTAGTTTTTGTTTTGCATCTTTGGTATGATCAGATTAGCTTTGTTGTGGTTATAGTTTGTTGTTTTGCTGAAACTTTGATCTGATCATTTTTGTTAATATGGATATAAATATGTTGACTTTGGTATGATCCAATTTTGTTTCATTAAGAGCTCTCTTGTATTTGCTGAACTTATTTTGAGTATATCTTGAATTATCCTATTAGGAGTTCAATTGTATCTATTCAATACTAATATGTATATTATTTTGTTATACATCATTTGTAAAAGTTCTAAATTAAGGATGGTGGTTAAAAACTAATAGGGTTTTATAAGAGTTATATCGTAGAAAAAATGATTGTGTAATGTTATAGAGATTCGTTTGCGTGCCATAATTTTTTTTTATTTTGGTTTCAAAAGGTGCGGATCCCACAAAATGTTATATGTGTAGAAAAGTTTGTGTGATGATGTAAATGATAAATACAAACCCCTAACTTATTATGTTTTTATAAAGAAGAGCATCATCAACACGCAGCTTTATTCCAAAGCAGTTTACATGCACCTAAAAAATATATGAAGAAAGATAAACATAAATATTTCATATGAACTTGTCATTGTCAAATTTTATCGAAAATTGGTCCTTTCAAGTAAAATAAAATAGGACATGATTTTGTGGAGAAATTACATTCATATAAGTGAATACGGTGATTTTATAATTATTTATTTCAATATATTTTTTATTTATTTATTATTATTGATTTACTTTTTATATAATTATGATTCTCTCTCTAATCATATCCATATCTTACTTTATTTAACATGAGAGGAAATATTCAATTCCTTGGATTAACTTGTTGCTACTTGCAAGATTTCAGTTGCTGGGTTCGAGTTACATTATTGGGGTGTTTAGAGTCAATACTAGAGTGACAACATGGATCGGTTGAAAACATCAATATATCTCACTTATGATGGATTAATAAATCAGATTAGTGTTTTTTATTTTAAAATTGTGTTATTTTTTTTTTGGTGAAAAAAATTGTGTTATTTTAGTCAAAATTATGGTGTTTTTTTATGAGAGAAAATGAGAGATTTTTTTAATGTAAATATTAAATAAAAATTAATCATTTTAATTAAAATGACTATTCTTTAGAAAAATAAACATTTTTCTTTAATAAATTGAGGGATTAACTATGTATAAAAAACAATTGAGGGGTTAACTCACTTAAATAATATTATAAAAATAATAATAAAGTTGAACATAAAAATTCAATTTTAAGGATTAGAATTTTCTTCACAAAGATTTTAATCTAAATTAACATATGCAAAGAAAATATTTAAAAAAAAAAAATCTTCAATAAACATAACACTAAATTACAAAAAACAAATATAAAAAAAATAATCCGAAGTGTCGCTCTAAAATTATTTAAATCTTTATTTTTTAGACATTATTATTTTTACAATGGATATTAAATAATAAATATCAGAATTGATTTTTAAATCAAATCATATATAATTTTAAGGAAAATAATTTTCTCATTTTACATAAGAAAATTATCTCATGCTACACTCACAATACATGAGTGGGTCCCATCTTGACTTTTTTGTCTTATCACCTTTTTGTGGACTCCACTCATATATTGTGAGGGTAACATGAGATAATTTTCTCATGTAAAATGAGAAAATTAACTCCCTAATTTTAATGATTAGAAACACAATTGCATTGAAAGGAAAATAAAAATAGACTCAAAGCGAAGAAAATGGATTTTTCTTTTAGTATTAGAAAATGGACGTTTTAACTTCTTCTCTTTATTTCATAAAAAGTTTTTTTTTTTTTCAGTTATTGTAGATACCATATCGTTTTGAGATAAAAATCATATTATTTTTATAATTTTAATTTATTTTACGATTATAATAATTTTTATATTTATAATTTTTTAAAATTTAAATATCAAATCAATATTATTTTTGAAATAATTAGAGAAGTAATAATTGCATAAACACTTTTCCCATTTTTTTTTTTTTTTTTTTTTTGTCTATTCTCATTTTTTGCCATCCCACCTCACTTTCACCCTCAATTCTCAGTAACTAGTAAGAAAGCTAAATGTACCAAAAAAAAATATAAATAAAATAAGAAAGCGAAGCCACGATTACTTCAATTTTCTCTCAAATCGCTCACACCCTTTGAAAGATCACTCTCTCATTATTTTCTTTCTCTCTTTTCAGTTTCTCTCATCAACGCCATGTCCAACCCAATTCCTCAGATTCCCAACGAAACCGTAAACCCTAACACCACCGAACATCACCAACAATGCCAAGAACAAGAAGCCCCACCACCAACCCTACACTCTAATCCTCAATCCCCCAAAACCCTAACAATCCCTGATTCCGATCCCGATTCCGCAAACCCTAACGAAGGCGAAGATACCCTCATGGAAGATCCGATCGAGATTCAACACGTCGATGACCCGGAGCCCGATGCAACCACTGCCTCCGCCGCTGTTCGCCGTGGGCCGAAGCGGAAGAAACTAGGGCCGAAGCGAACCGCGCAGGAGAGGAAGTCACGCGAGAAGCTTCAGGTTCTTGTCGAAACCCTAAAACCCATTCCCTTTGTACCTGCTAAAGCTCTCGACTTTGAGAGCCATAAGAGCCTCTTGCAGCGTCTTGGGCTCTGGGATTTCGTCCACGTGGAGTTTGATTCCTCCATTCGTGGCGATCTCCTCGCACAGCTCATCGCCAGCTACGTCCCCTCCTCGCGCTGCAGTTATGTCAATGGGGTTAGGATCAATGTGAACCGCGCTGACCTCGGACGCGCTCTCAAGTTGCCGGTCAAGAAGGTGCCCGCGGCCGTGGTGGTGATTGGGGAAGCTGGGGAGGAGGAACTGGGTTTGGGGGAATCTGTTGCTTTCGTTTCGGAATTGGTGTCGAATTGGATGCTTTTGCATGATGATACGTATATCATGCCGAATGAGGTTTTGGGGTATTTGAACTTGATCAAGGAGGGGCATTTGGAGAAGGTTGATTGGGCGGGGTTGATATGGAACATGTTGGAAAAGGAATTGAAGGCCCCCCAGCTGGTGAACTGTTATTACGCCTCGCATTTTCAGTGTATGATTAAGATGCAGCACAGGGAGTTGCTGGAGGATGCGCAGAAGGTTGAGGTGGAGGAAGGGGCTGAGGTGAAGGATGAGGGAGAAGAGGCTGAGGTGAAGGATGAGGGAGAAGAGGCTGAGGTGAAGGATGAGGGAGAAGATGCTGAGGTGAAGGATGAGGGAGAAGATGCTGAGGTGAAGGATGAGGGAGATGAGGCTGAGGTGAAGGATGAGGGAGATGAGGCTGAGGTGAAGCATGAGGGAGATGATGCTGAGGTGAAGGATGAGGGAGATGAGGCTGAGATGAAGCATGAGGGAGATGATGCTGAGGTGAAGGATGAGGGAGATGAGGCTGACGTGAAGGATGAGGGAGATGAGGCTGAGGTGAAGGAAGAGGGAGAAGATGAGGAGGAGGAAGAGGAAGAGGGGGTGGGTGACAAGGTGGATGGGAATGGTGACGTGAGAATGGGTGGGGTTGATGAGAGTAGAGTTCTTGAGTTGGAGGAGCACAACATTGAATTGAGTCTGGGGCAAGATAATGTTGAGAGAGTTGAGATGGAAAAGGATCATGGTGGAGGGGAACAGATTATGGATTTTGAGCTGACTAAGGAAGAAGAACCTGGGATGTGGCTTTTGGATCAGAAGAACAGTGTGGGGGAGCCCTTTTTGAGGGCATGTCATTCTATTGATGTGAAGGGTATGGACTGTGGCCAACTGAAAGAGGATGAGGGAGAAGAAGGGGAAGAACAAGAGGATGAAGACGAAGATGCAGAAGAAGAAGATGAGCACGAGGGTGGGTTCCATCTGTCGCCTAAGTGTATTCCTTTGGAGGGGATGCCTTCTGGGACTGGGAGTCTCATTCAAGCAATGGAAGCAGCGCAGATGCCTTTTAGTTCTGGGATTGATCTTCGCGACAACTCAGTAGGAGATTTTCTCTCTTCTAGAGATGATGCTCAGATGATTTCTGGATCGTCACTTTTTGGTAATGGTCACAAGAGAGACCGTGGCCTGGATAATTCTTTAAATGACACTAACAAGCGGCTGAGAAGTGATAGCCCATGGAATTCTAAGCCAGCCGACTTTGAAATGTGCATGGAACAGGTACAACACTGGATGGAGAAAGCTAGAATTATGTATGTAGCAAAAGATCAGGCTTGTGAAGAATCTAGAATACATCAGCAAGTCTTACTTAATGAGCTACAGAAGCGAGATAATGTGATTGAGCACTTTCATAAAGCAAAGATGGAAGATGGTCACAAGAGAGAGGTGGAGGTATATCGGTTTGAGAAGGAACTTTTTATGATGACAAGTCTTGTGGACGGCTACAGAAAGGCCTTGAAAGAAACACAGAAGGCTTTTGCTGAATATAGAGCACGTTGTCCGCAAGCTGATGAACCACTTTACAAGGATGTTCCTGGGTCTGGGGGCCTTGTTTTGAGTGTGATGGAACTGGAAAAGGAACGTCTGAAGAAGGAAGAAGAAGAAAGGACAACGTTGAGAGAATTTTTGAGTGATTTTGAAAAGATGTCCAGAGATATTGAAGGCGCTTGGTTTGGTAAACTGCAAGGTCATCTGAGTAGAGTTGAATCCCTGGGTAACAGGTTGCTGGCGTTTGAGGACCAAGTAAAACATTTGAATGAAGTGAATGCTAAATGCAAGGTTTCTGGTCCTACTGAATGTACTCCAACAAGTGTTTCTGGTCCTACTGAATGTACTCCAACAAGTGAAGGAAAAACTGCTTAGTAAGGTTTAGCAATTTCCTTGTCACATGATTAAAATCAGTTCACACTAAGTTCAAGGCAGCAGGTTGTTTATGATTATAATGTACAGAATTTTATTTTGAAACTGAGATCTTAAAACTGAGGTAATTCTTACCTAGATTTGTGTCAGATAAGTCACAAAGTATGGTAAGTTTTGTGTTTTGTGTTTTGCATCTCTATGCTATTATTTATTCTTGTCTTCCAACCTGAGCTTTGTTGTTTGACATGGAAATAGTTGAGCCTTGTTCCAGTTGATATCTTATCTATTCTTGACCAAATGAATGTCTTATTGGATGAATGTAATGAGATGGAAATACTAACTAAGGAAATTCATTTGGGGTGTTTGGTAGAGGGGAAAAAAAAAATTTGTCCGGAGAATCTCAATTTTCAAAAATATGTTTTTTACTTTCAGTTTACAATAATATCTGAAAATTAAAAATTTAGAAAAATTCAGTTTCCTGGGAATTCTGGAGAATGACGTGTACCAAACTTGGGATGTTTTGCATGATTAATTACTGTTATACTGGACGATTTGATATGGTGCACTGCTAGTTTATGTAAAGGTGTTAGGACCCCAATTGATATTAAGGAGTACTGTAGAAAGGAGGAGCAGGGAATCACAAACTACCTGATTGCTTACTCAGCAAAGTTGGCTAGGATATTCTCTTTCTGTTGAATTGGGTGTAGATGTGTGTGTGAGGTTAGGATCGTGAGTGTAGGTTTTTATTAAGTGGGGAAATATACGATTGACAATCATTCTGGAATTTGGGCATTTTGCATGGGAGAGTTCAGGGCCTCTATAATAGTCCTGGTTATCTTTTTTCCTTATACGAGTTCAGGGCTTCTCAGATTGTTTGCTTTCACTGTCACTGTTATCCATCATCAACTTTCACCCATGCTAGTTTTCAATCAATTAATACAGAGTTTTCCTTTCAATTTCTTCTATCCTCGAATTCTGGATACTAGATTCCTTACAGAAGGTTATTATCATAATCACCAAATGGGCTAGAATGCCACATTGTTGTATGAAACATCCTAGTATTTTCCAATTTCCTTCACTTTGGTCTTATGTGGTTTTAACTTTTTAAGATCAATAGAGAACTGTTGGAGTTGGTTATGATTGTTTCTTAAGAAAACTGTCTTTTCTTGGCTTTTGACCTTTTTTGTTATCAACAGTACTACTCCCTTTCTTCAACTAAACGAAAAGAAATCTGATCTGCTGTCACGGGCTTCTCGGCAAATTTAGAGATGTTAACTTCAAAATAAATTCTTTAGATACACTTAATATCAACCCTATTTCCTTCAAGGCCTCTCGTGTAAAAAAAATTCACTTTAAATTTAGTAAGATTGCATCATATTCTAAAGTTGGTGAAAAGTTTAGCCTCCTGTGTATATACCGATCAAAACTCAAGCCCACATATTTACTAACGGTGGCCAATGGCGTGTATCATCTGAATTGTACTTATTCAGCTTTACTTTAACGAAGGGGTAACCTAGTTAGGGTCTGGTAATGATATGGTTGGAGTCACGTGACTGAGTGCTACAAGATGAACGTATTGGGCATTTTTTGACATGTACATTACTGCTTAGAAAATGTATGCACTTTCTTTGATGCGTGGAAGTATCTTGTTGCATGAACCATGTTGCTCACTGAGTTTGTGATCTGCTGGCAACCAAATCTATTTGTAGTAGTTTCACTGTCATCGTTTGGGGGTGATTATTGCATTATCAAATTTAGTTGTTTATCGTATGAAAAATAAAAATATATAGTTATTATTCATTTATTACTGACATGTGAAATTTTGTAGTGGGGTAGTCTCTGCTATACTACAATGATGGGGTTCATGAATATTATACTTGAATAGCCAAGTCATTTTATAATGAAAGAGAATGGTTGAGGGCATGTTGAATATTAATTAGATTTTTGCCAGTGTATACTTTCTCTGAAAAGCATTGATTATATTAATAATATTACTTAAACAAGCAATGGATTTAGAGTACAACTATACAAACGTGCGCAACTAGAAGAAAATAGGGCTGGAAAAGTCTTTGGGGTACTCTACTCTATTTCTGCATTTCCTTCTACCCTGTTGTCAATGTCTAGCAATTGGGTACTCGTAGATCTTGCAACAAATCCAATAACCCTTTGGCCTTCTTGTCAACTAATGGTGTAAACCTGGGCAATCCTTTGTTTAGCCTCTATACGTTATGACTATGTGGAACTTACAATGCCCTTCCTACCGCCAAAATTCTAAACCTTGCTCTTGATTTTCATTTGAAAATGTTACATACACAAGAAAAACCACATAGAAGCTTCACAGATTACAAGTACCCGGTCATTCATATGTTGGATGACAAACACAAGTACCCAGGTGGTGTTTGGCAGCGAAATTCTTTTGAGATTCTCGTGAAAGTGATAGTGGTAATTATATTTATCACGTTTGGTATAAGGTTTCTAAATTTTTTATGAAGAATCTGATTTCCCTAAGATTTTGTTATGTATAATTTTTCTTCCAAAATGTCATCCAAGAATGTGGTGGTGTTCGTGGAATACCAGATGTTAGGAAATTTTTACACTTTTTTAGGACAAAATCCCGATAATATTTTGGTCTTTCAAATAAATTTTTTGTAATCTTTCCGATAAAGTGATTTTTTTCACCATATTTCTAGGAATTCTGATTCGTACGTGAAAAAAAAAAAATTATCCTCTATCAAATGCTTCCTTAAGGAAAAGAATAGTGAGAAAAGAAAATGTAATTATATAAAAGATTTATTATACCCTTACCATAATATAATAGATGCAAGTATTTTTATTTTTGGATAAGTTTGTAGTTTTAAATATAGTTTCTTTTTTCTTCGCAAGAAGAAAACTTTTTATTGTACTCGCTACCATTTTTTTCCCCTTTCCTCCCCTTTCCTTTCTTCATCCAAACAAGCGATTCTACTAAAACCTTTGCATTGTTGTCTTGTATCATTTACCTTCTTTCTATATTTTCTAATTCCAGACAGGGTAAGAAAGATGAATATAATAATTAAAACTAAGAAAATTATGTCATTTTGACATCAGCTCAATAAAGACAGCGTGATTATCTAAAGTCTCAAACTATTCCCTTTGCTAAAACTCTAGCGGTGCTGTTGGTCCTTACACTTTGTAATGATACTTTGAAATTTACAACTCTCATACTACTATATAATGTTTCCCTTTTACTATAACATTTTTAATCACCTAAATTAACAAATCATATAATTTGTGTCAGCATCATTTTTCTTCTACATTTTTTATTATTTTAATTAAAATATTCTCACAAGTATTATGTTGTTCGGATATTCTTGTTATTAAGGGTTTTCTCATCATTTTTCCTTTTATTTTATGCCAACATAAATAGATCGATAATTGCGTTATGTGAGTAAAATTGACCACACAACCTTGTTCTGCTGCATCTAGACTGCATAGATCCATCTTCTTCCACATGCATTGGGACCAATTCTTAGGATTATGACATCACTGTTTCACTGGCATGTATTTTCAATCTACAATTACCTTCAGAAATTTGTATAAAACATATATATATATATATATATATATATATATATATATATATATATATATATATATGACAGGATCCTTTGACACCGGTGTCAAATTTGAAATTTGACACCTCATCTGAGAGTCGTTGGATAAAAAAGATCAACAACTCTGATTTGCAAACATATGACACCGTTGATTTTTTTTATCTGACGGCTCTCAGATGAGGTGTCAAAGAATCCTATATATATATATATATATATATATATATGGAAAAAGTGTGTGTCCTTTTAAAGGATACACACTTATATCCTTTTAAGAGAGATAAAGGAACAAATTATGGGGGAGAGAGAGTGGAGGGAAAAAATTGTACTTTGAAATTTTAAAAAACACACTACATTCTTCTAAAAGGACCAGGGGAAGCCAGGTGGGACTGAGAGGAAGCTAGTCTCATACAAGGACATAGTCCTACAACTTAATGGAGAAGAGAAGGGCCTTTTAGTGACGATGAAGAGGACCTCATGACTACTCTCAGAAGAGATGAAAAAGAAGCAGAGGAAACTGATGACGAAACTCCGCAGGAACAAGCCAATCCTCTTTGCCCAGTGTACCACATCTCAAAGAAGCAGCACAGAGAAGACTGCAAGAAATGGAGGAAAGCTCTAATCTTTAAACTTATGAGTAAGAAGATCAGTAATCATCTCCTAATCACAAGACTTTTGAGAATATGGAACCTTGTGGGAAGCTTCGATTCAATCGACCTGGACAATGGGTACATCCTTTTCAAATTCCATGACGACAAAGACTACTATCACGTTCTGCATGAGGGACCCTGGATAGTGTTTGAACACTATGTGATTGTTCAAAGATGGAGGCCCATGTTCGATCCCTATGATGAACAAGTGAAGAAATTGGCTGTGTGGGTTCGCATTCCTGGTCTCCCAATGGAGCTCTACACCCCCCCTCCCAACACCTTTGGAGAATAGGAAACCTGTTGGGGAAGACATTAGAACTCATTGAGGAAGACTGAAGGAGGGGTAGGAGAATATACTGAAAAAGAGAAATACGCAAGGTTATGCATCGAAGTTGATCTCCGGAAGAGCTTCATACCTTCTTTTGAAGCATTAGAAAAGGCATTCCATGTGGCATACGAGGGATTACACCTCATTTGCTTTAGATGTGGACGTTACGGTCATAGGAAAGAAGTGTGTAATGGAGGTTTGGACCACCCCAAACCTGATGTTTTACGGCAACACAGGGAGACAAGGGATAATGAAAATTCGGTTAATCAACCACCTGTAGCAACCGAACCAGCAGAAGCGTTTGGCTCATGGATGGTGGTCCAAAAATTCCATAGAGAAAGGAAGATGAAAGGTATAGCTGGTTCGAGCGTAGAAGGAAGAAACACAGCCAAGCAGAACCCTATCATCGGAAAACCCCCTAAGAAGAAAGGAACCGCCGGTGATGGCACCGCAGCCCAAAATTCTCGCTTTGCAGTGCTGTCAGATTCAGAGATGCAGGTCGAAACCGCAGAGCAGGCGTCAGAGGAGCAGGGAGTGGTCCCAAGGAGTTGACTTGCAACTCTGATATTAAAGTTGTACTGGGTACTTTTCGAGACTCGGGATCAGGGTCTCATGCTACAGCTTTGGGAGACTTGGATAATAACAAACCCAAAGCCCATATAGGTAAGAAATCTATTGCCAAGTGTAAGAACCCGCACCGCTAATTAAGGTAATTAGTGAGTTAATCATGATAATTAGAATATAATTTCATAATTGACCTTAATAATTAATATTGGGCTTAAATAATTATACTGAGTGAGTATAAATGCTGAAAGTCGCTTTTCGGAAGAAAAGCGCAGATACCGGTTCTGCTACTCGGTATAAATGCGTACCGGAAAAGTATCCCGGAAAATTATAACCAATGCATGATAATTACTAGAATATTAAGTAGGACTTGTAAAACAAGTTTCAAGTCAAAATAACGTAATCTGATGCCAGAACTGATAGTGGCTATGGAAAAGCGCGTACCGGAAAGGTGCTCCGAAAAATAAAATAAAAATATGACAAATCTTAGAAAAATGTGTAGGTCTAGATTTCAAAGTTTGAGATCAAGATCTTTTACTTTTCTATTAAGGCTAATACTGCGCGATTAGTGGCCTTGTGCCTATAAATAGACACACTAAGGGCACAAAACCCTAGGCATGCCATATTGAACGTGGAGGAGGCTGTTTCTGAATGCTTGGCACTGTTGCAATGCATTCTTCCACCATTTGTGAGCTTGGTGACTTTTCTCCTTCAATCTTCTTCACCATTCCTTCCCTTTCCTCTTCATAAACACTTGTGATCATCCTTGTGAGAGTGAAAGGAGTGTTCTTGGCTGTGTTTCAGCTGCTGTGTGTGAAGTTAGTGGGCTGAGTTGGTGAGTTTGAGTGACTTGAACCTTTGGCTTGGCATTGGTGGTGCCAAGGAGCCATCTTGTGGTGCAAGAACCCATCTTTGTGTGTCATTTTCGTGCTCCTACCTAGGCTGAGTTTGAAGTGTCTTGGGAGAGCTCCAAGAGCACACCCTACTCTATTTTCAACTTGGGGTAAGTTTCCTACACCTTTGATCTTAAGTTTTAATGCTTAAAGGTGATGTCTTGGCATGTAAAAGGTTAAAATGAAGTAACCAACACCTAAGTGAACTTGTATATGCTTGAAAATGGATCCTTTAACGTGTACATGTGTTAAAAGTGGGATCTTTGGACTGGATATTCACGAAATGCAGAAACTGCATTCTGTCGTGAGATATCCGGATATTTTTCGAACAGATATCCGGATATCGATATCCGGATATGGTATCCGGATATGGGACCTGGGTATCCGGATATGATGTATCCGGATATGGTCAGTGTGATATCCGGATATGACATATCCGGATATGTCCCTTCTGGTATCCGGATATCCTGGGTTTTTCGCAGAACAGTAGCTGTGCTGCGTGAACAGTAAGCTATTGGGGGTTTGTGGACCCTAGAGTAAGGAAGTTGAACTTCTGTAATTAATGAACTAAGTCAGAATCATATGACTAAGGGCTTATGGCTTTGTTGGAAGCCTTAAGACGTAAAACGTAAAGGAAAGGCGTAGTCTTTAAGTTGTATGCTTGTGTTGCATAATTAACGATATAATATTGGTCCATATCAGATTGTGATTACTGCTGTGTTTGGACGTTAGAGTGGTTGGACTCTTGGCTTGGATTGATTGCTTGCAAGGTAAGCTTTCGTGTCCTCGGTTTAGCCATTTTATTGTTCCACCATGTCCCATGGGGATGGGTTTATGCATGCTGTGTTACATGCTTTAATGTTTTGGAAATTGCTGTTGAGCTATTTATATGCAATGTGCTTTTATGAGATGCATGTGGTGTCCACCTAGAAGGTAAGCCTGAGTATGTAGTACATACAAGATGGTGAGGCTGTGGGTGAGGTGCAAGCGGTGTTCCTTGTACTCATGTAGGTATAGACGTATTCCTGCATTTCTCTGGCCAGTAGATTTGATAAACACACATGGCATGATTATCTGCTGCATCGCATAGTTTTGGAACTTATATTGTAAATACTATTTTTGAACTTATATTACACATGTAAGTGAGCTTGGGGTGGAAGATCCTTGAGGACCCCTTGTCTTACTGAGATTTCTTGTTTAGAGATCTCACCCCACGTTTGGGGACGCTTATTTCAGGATCAGGTAATGTTGAGGGCTCAGGTGGCAAGAGGCCAGAGTTGAGTTGATATTTATGATATGCTGACTTGCTGGATGTTGATTGCTGATTATTTGACTGTCGTTATGTTTTCTGTTAAGTTTATGTTGAGACTGTTGTTGGGGATTGTGCCTTATTTGGTGAGCATGGGGTTTGTCCATGCCACATGGTTTGGTCATTGTCTTTTAATTGAAGTTGTAATTAATGTATCAGGATTTTGGTCCAGGCTATGTGTTGTAGTCCTGCGACTTAGATACTCACTTTATAATTATTTATGAGGTATTCAGTTAGTTGTCTTGCAATTTACATACAGGCAGTATTTTAATGAAATTGATTAAGTAATCAAGTTGGTTAAGTTTAATGACGTCATAATTGAATTAAAGAAAAAGTTATTCAGCATTTTAATTAAGCGTGGCTTAATACGATAGTATGTTAACAATCCGGGTTAACACGGGCTGTTACATTTTATGGTATCAGAGCACTTTCTAGGGAAAAACCTGTATGTATTGCAATAACTTAGGATGTTCGTTGCGGGTCTACTTTGCGTTCTCTCTGATTGGTGTGTATTATGATAATGCATATGTGACCACATGGCGTGGGCCTGATCAACTCATTCTTTGTGTAACTTGTGCAGAGTCATGGTGTCACCAAGGAGGAACACTAGTACGAGTGAGGATCAATCGGATCCTATCCTGGCTGCATTGGCTGAGATGCAGGCGGCCCGACTAGCCGACCAGGAAGCCACGAGGTTGGCAAACCAGGCGATGCTGGACGCTATTCGAGATGCGAACCGGCGAGCCACGGCAGAGGTTCTGGAGGAGAACCGGATGACCAACATGACTATGATGAGGGTCATGTTGGAGGAGTTGAGGGCTGGTCCTGCTGCTGGCCAGTGTCCTCCACCACCTCCACCGCCACCACCGCCTCCACCTCCGCCTAGTCAACAGGAGGACACCCAGAGTCAGATGGGTGAGGGCAGTCATTTGACGGGGGCTATGCAGACCATCCCCGTATTTGCTGAGGATCGTGATGAGATCGATCGCCGGCTGAATGCTTTCCGCAAGCATAAGCCACCTTCGTTCGACGGATCTTATGATCCCATTGCTGCTGTCGGATGGCTACAGGCGCTGGATAAGACTTTCCGAATCATGCAGTACACCGATCCGCAGAAGCTGTTGTTCGCCACTTACATGCTGGAGGGCGAGGCCCACGAGTGGTGGACCAACCTTTCTCACACCTACGAGATGCAGGGTCATGTGATGACGTGGCCATTCTTCGAGGAGAGCTTTCTGGGTCAGTACTTTCCTTATGACTCACAGGAGAGGAAGCAGAGAGAGTTTGACCGGTTGGTACATTGCTCGTTGTCTGTCGACGAGTACCTGGCTAAGTTTAATGAGCTGGTCAAGTTCGCTCATTTCCGCATGGCGAGACCAACTCCTGTATTTCTTGCGGCAAAGTTCCGGAGGGGGCTTAATGAGGACATTGCTGGACATCTTGCTGGCTCCGCTTCGAGAGACTTCGGGGCGTTGGTTCAGCAATGCTGCGACATTGAGGACTACTACCGTGCGAGTCAGGCCAAGAAGGCCAAGATTGAGGTGCCACAAGGTACCGGCGGTTCCGCTACCTGGAAGAACAGAAATTTTGCAAACAAGGGCAAGGGCAAACAGTTGGCGGCTAAGCAAGCGCCAAACCAGTTTAGAAAGACTGCTACTCAGGGGAACGCAGCTAGACCTCCTGCCCCCAGATGCTCGGGATGCGGGAAGTCACACTTTGGGCCGTGTTCTACCGGTCAGCTGATTTGTTTCCAGTGTGGCAAGGAGGGCCACTACTCCAGAGATTGCCCGACGGCGAGAGTTGCTGCAGTGCAGGCTGTGCCATTGCAGATGGTTCCTACTGGGGCACCAGCCGTGCCACCTACTACAGGGCGAGTATACACACTTGATCGTCAGCAGTCAGACAAAGCTCCGAACCTGGTCAGAGGTACTGTTACCATTGGTGGTTCAGCTGTTGATGTATTGTTTGATTCCGGGGCAACGCATTCTTTTGTTGCTACCCCTATTGCTGTGGGGCTTGAGTTGCCCAGTGATGTGCTTTCTCCACCAATGCGGGTGACCACCGCCACCGGAGAAAAATGTTTGACCTCCACTGTTCATCGCGATGTAGCGTTTCAGTGGGATGGCCGTGACTTCTCGGTAGACCTGATAGGATTGCCGATGGCCAACCTTGAGATTATTCTGGGCATGGATTGGTTGTCCAGAAACTGTGCACTGATTGATTGCTGTGCCAAGAGAGTGGTGATGTCTCCGGGTGGGTCCACAGCCAGTTCCTCACCGTTCATTTCAGTCCTGCAGGCGAGGAGGGCCTTGAGAGCAGGGGCATTTGGCTATGTCATGTTGGGAGGTTTGGTGAGTGGGACACAGGAGGATCTCACTGGCATTCCTGTGGTGAGGGAATTCCTCGAGGTGTTTCCCGAGGAGATTCCTGAGTTTCCACCGCAGAGGGAGATAGAGTTCTCCATTGGTTTATTGCCTGGTGTGGGGCCTATCTCGTTGGCTCCATACCGGATGTCGCCACCAGAGTTGGCGGAGCTGAAGAAGCATATTGAGGAGCTTTCAGCGAAAGATTTCATTCGGCCGAGTGTGTCTCCCTGGGGAGCACCGGTCATTTTTGTGAAAAAGAAAGATGGGACCATGCGGTTGTGCACCGACTACAGACAGTTGAACAAGGTGACAATCAAGAACAAGTATCCTCTTCCACGCATTGATGATTTGCTGGATCAGCTCAGGGGTGCTTGCGTATATTCCAAGATCGACCTCCGGTCCGGTTACCATCAGATACAGGTAAAGCCGGAGGATGTCCCAAAGACAGCATTTCGCTCGAGGTACGGGCATTATGAGTACTTGGTGATTCCGTTTGGACTCACAAATGCACCGCAGTGTTCATGGACTACATGAACAGGATCTTCCAGCCGTACCTGGATCAGTTTGTGATCGTCTTCATTGACGACATCTTGATTTACTCCAAGATGGAGGAGGAGCATACTGAGCACTTGAAGATTGTTTTGCAAGTGTTGAAAGAGAAAAAGCTATATGCTAAGCCGTCGAAATGCGAGTTTTGGCTCAAGGCGGTGAAATTTCTGGGTCATGTGATTTCTGCTGATGGAGTTGCAGTTGATCCTAACAAGATTGAGGCCGTGATGGACTGGGAGAGGCCCAAGACGGTTACAGAAGTGAGAAGCTTCTTGGGTTTGGCAGGGTACTATAGGAGGTTCATAGAGGGATTCTCCAAGATGGTGCTACCGATGACTCGCCTTACCCAAAAGGAGACTCCATTCGTGTGGACACATGAGTGTGAGGAGTGTTTCCAGGAGTTGAAGGAGAGACTGACTACTGCTCCTGTGTTAGTCTTTCCTGATCCTGCGGAACAGTTTGAGTTATACTGCGATGCTTCTGGAAAGGGGCTAGGCTGTGTGTTGATGCAGAAAGGGAAAGCTGTTGCCTATGCTTCAAGACAATTGAAACCTCATGAGGAGAACTACCCGACTCACGACTTGGAGTTGGCAGCCATTGTTTTTGCTTTCAAGATTTGGAGGCATTACCTGTTTGGCATGAAGTATCTGTTTGACCAGAAGGAGTTGAACATGAGACAGCGAAGATGGATGGAGTTCTTGAAGGACTACGACTTTGAGTTGAGGTACCATCCTGGCAAGGCCAATGTGGTAGCCGATGCTTTGAGTCGGAAATCCGTGAGCTTATCCAGCTTAATGATGAACGACTACGAGGTGATCGAGAAGTTCAGAGACTTGAGAGTGAACTCCTTGTTTGGGGGCGCACTGCTCGAAATGGAAACAGCAGAAGTGATTAATGAGCTGATGGAAAAGATTAAAGGGGCGCAAGTGCAAAGAAAGTGCCTTGATTATGTGAAGTACCAGGACGGTGTGTCTTGGAACGAGGATGGATTGCTGCTGTTCCAGAAGAGGATTGTTATTCCTCGGGGACCATTGACCGAAGAGGTTATGGCAGAGGCTCATAAGGGCCGGTTTACTATCCACCCTGGTGCTACAAAAATGTACCAGGACTTAAAAAGAAATTTTTGGTGGCCGGGCATGAAGAAGGACATAGCGGTCTACGTGTCCAAATGTCTTATTTGTCAGAAAGTAAAAATTGAGCACCAGAAACCGTCAGGTAAACTTCAACCTCTGGAGATTCCACAGTGGAAGTGGGAGAGTATTTCCATGGACTTCGTGGTGGAATTGCCTAAAACTCAGGCTGGTTGTGACTCTATTTGGGTCATAGTGGACAGATTGACCAAGTCTGCCCATTTTCTTCCAGTGAAGGTGAGCTTCACTACAGAGCAGTTGGCCAAACTATATGTCCGTGAGATTGTGAGGCTTCACGGGGTGCCCGAGAGTATCATCAGTGATAGGGACCCGAAGTTCACATCTCGGTTCTGGGAGGCGCTGCAGGAGGCTTTTGGTACGCAGTTGAGATTGAGTACCGCCTATCACCCTCAGACTGACGGACAGACTGAGCGGACCATCCAGACATTGGAGGACATGCTGAGAGCTTGCACGTTGGAGCAGGGTTCTGCATGGGATAGGTACCTTCCGTTGGTAGAATTCTCGTACAACAACAGTTTTCATGCTAGTCTGGGCATGGCACCCTACGAGGCGCTGTATGGTAGGAGGTGTCGGACTCCTACCTGCTGGTCTGAGGTTGGAGATAAGGAGCTATTTGGCTTGGACTTTGTCCAAGATACTACCCAGCAGATCCAGATGATCAGAGAAAAGTTGAAGCAGGCGCAGAATCGCCAGAAAAGCTACTATGATGTCAAGCATCGACCACTGGAGTTCAGTGAGGGTGAGCACGTGTTTGTGAAACTTTCACCTGTCACCGGTGTTGGACGGGCACTCGGAGTGAGGAAGTTGAGCCCTCGGTTCATTGGGCCCTACCAGATCCTTGGTAGAGTAGGACCTGTTGCCTATCGACTCGCCTAGCCTCCGAACCTAGCCAACATCCACGACGTGTTTCACGTGTCTCAGCTTCGGAAGTACATAGCAAATCCTTCGCACGTGGTGCAGCCGGATGATGTGGAGGTTCGGGAGAACCTAAAGACTCCCGTCGGACCACTCAAGATCCTCGATCGAGGCGAGAAACAGCTTAGGAGCAAGATCATTCCGATGGTCAAGGTGCAGTGGACTGGGCGTAGTCCCGAAGAGTGCACGTGGGAGGGAGAGGATGAGCTTCTCCGACAGTATCCCGACTTTCGAGACAGGTATGTTTCTGATTTTGAGGACAAAATCCTTAAAAAGGTGGGGTGAATGTAAGAACCCGCACCGCTAATTAAGGTAATTAGTGAGTTAATTATGATAATTAGAATATAATTCCATAATTGACCTTAAAAATTAATATTGGGCTTAAATAATTATACTGAGTGAGTATAAATGCTGAAAGTCGCTTTTCGAAAGAAAAGCGCAGATACCGGTTCTGCTACCCGGTATAAATGCGTACCGGAAAAGTATCCCGGAAAATTATAACAAATGCATGATAATTACTAGAATATTATGTAGGACTTGTAAAACAAGTTTCAAGTCAAAATAACGTAATCTGATGCCAGAACTGATACTGGCTATGGAAAAGCGCGTACCGGAAAGGTGCTTCGAAAAATAAAATAAAAATATGAAAAATCTTAGAAAAATGTGTAGGTCTTGATTTCAAAGTTTGAGATCAAGATCTTTTACTTTGCTATTAAGGCTAATACTGCGCGATTAGTGGCCTTGTGCCTATAAATAGACACACTAAGGGCACAAAACCCTAGGCATGCCATATTGAACGTGGAGGAGGCTGTTTCTGAATGCTTGGCACTGTTGCAATGCATTCTTCCACCATTTGTGAGCTTGGTGACCTTTCTCCTTCAATCTTCTTCACCATTCCTTCCCTTTCCTCTTCATAAACACTTGTGATCATCCTTGTGAGAGTGAAAGGAGTGTTCTTGGCTGTGTTTCAGCTGTTGTGTGTGAGGTTAGTGGGCTGAGTTGGTGATTTTGAGTGACTTGAACTTTTGGCTTGGCATTGGTGGTGCCAAGGAGCCATCTTGTGGTGCAAGAACCCATCTTTGTGTGTCATTTTCGTGCTCCTACCTAGGCTGAGTTTGAAGTGTCTTGGGAGAGCTCCAAGAGCACACCCTACTCTATTTTCAACTTGGGGTAAGTTTCCTACACCTTTGATCTTAAGTTTTAATGCTTAAAGGTGATGTCTTGGCATGTAAAAGGTTAAAATGAAGTAACCAACACCTAAGTGAACTTGTATATGCTTAAAAATGGATCCTTTAACGTGTACATGTGTTAAAAGTGGGATCTTTGGACTGGATATTCACGAAATGCAGAAACTGCATTCTGTCGTGAGATATCCGGATATTTGTCGAACAGATATCCGGATATCGATATCCGGATATGGGACCTGGGTATCCGGATATGATGTATCCGGATATGGTCAGTGTGATATCCGGATATGACATATCCGGATATGTCCCTTCTGGTATCCGGATATCCTGGGTTTTTCGCAGAACAGTAGCTGTGTTGTGTGAACAGTAAGCTATTGGGGGTTTGTGGACCCTAGAGTAAGGAAGTTGAACTTCTGTAATTAATGAACTAAGTCAGAATCATATGACTAAGGGCTTATGGATTTGTTGGAAGCCTTAAGACGTAAAACGTAAAGGAACGGCGTAGTCTTTAAGTTGTATGCTTGTGTTGCATAATTAACGATATAATATTGGTCCATATCAGATTGTGATTACTGCTGTGTTTGGACGTTAGAGTGGTTGGACTCTTGGCTTGGATTGATTGCTTGCAAGGTAAGCTTTCGTGTCCTCGGTTTAGCCATTTTATTGTTCCACCATGTCCCATGGGGATGGGTTTATACATGCTGTGTTACATGCTTTAATGTTTTGGAAATTGCTGTTGAACTATTTATATGCAATGTGCTTTTATGAGATGCATGTGGTGTCCACCTATACGGTAAGCCTGAGTATGTAGTACATACAAGATGGTGAGGCTGTGGGTGAGGTGCAAGCGGTGTTCCTTGTACTCATGTAGGTATAGACGTATTCCTACATTTCTCTGGTCAGTAGATTTGATAAACACACATGGCATGATTATCTGCTGCATCGCATAGTTTTGGAACTTATATTGTAAATACTGTTTTTGAACTTATATTACACATGTAAGTGAGCTTGGGGTGGAAGATCCTTGAGGACCCCTTGTCTTACTGAGATTTCTTGTTTAGAGATCTCACCCCACGTTTGGGGACGCTTATTTCAGGATCAGGTAATGTTGAGGGCTCAGGTGGCAGGAGGCCAGAGTTGAGTTGATATTTATGATATGCTGACTTGCTGGATGTTGATTGCTGATTATTTGACTGTCGTTATGTTTTCTGTTAAGTTTATGTTGACACTGTTGTTGGGCATTGTGCCTTATTTGGTGAGCATGGGGTTTGTCCATGCCACATGGTTTGGTCATTGTCTTTTAATTGAAGTTGTAATTAATGTATTAGGATTTTGGTCCAGGCTATGTGTTGTAGTCCTGCGACTTAGATACTCACTTTATAATTATTTATGAGGTATTCAGTTAGTTGTCTTGCAATTTACATACAGGCAGTATTTTAATGAAATTGATTAAGTAATCAAGTTGGTTAAGTTTAATGACGTCATAATTGAATTAAAGAAAAAGTTATTCCGCATTTAATTAAGCGTGGCTTAATACGATAGTATGTTAACAATCCGGGTTAACACGGGCTGTTACACCAAGCAGCAGAAGCTGGGTCCTAAGGGGCCCATTATCAAACATAAGAAAAACCAAGGCCCATTGGTTTCGACAAAAGAGCCCAGTAAAAAAGATGAATCCAAATTGTTGTTTCTGTCCAAAGAAACCCCTGTGCCAGCGATGTTGACGTTCGAGGAGAACAGGAAGAACGAGGAAGACACTCTCATCCATATGAGGATGACGACAAAGGAGCAGGAAGCTTCGATTCTTAACGAAGTCATTTCGGCCCTGAATATCTTGAAGCAAATTCCTCTTCCAGCTCTGAATC
Source organism: Gastrolobium villosum (assembly GCA_032173675.1). NCBI lineage: Eukaryota > Viridiplantae > Streptophyta > Magnoliopsida > Fabales > Fabaceae > Gastrolobium > Gastrolobium villosum. The sequence goes on along the minus strand of JAVKPL010000013.1, from coordinate 66,766 downwards.
GTAACGAAGGGAAGGAAAACAAAGATAAGGTTGTCCATAAGGATAGGGGTCTCCCTCTCCCAGGGGATCCTCCAAAATCTTAGAAGAATAAATCGGCTGATTTGGGGAATAATATCACTTCCTCTCAGAGTGAGGCAAAGAATGGGACTGGTGGAATCCTCTCTTCCCACCAAAACCTCACTGTTCTTTAATGAATTTTTTGATTTGGAATTGTCGTGGTGCCGCAAATTTTAAGCTGAAAGGCATCATGAAGACTCTTATCAGAAGTCATAAGGTGGAGGTTGTGATCCTCCTAGAGCCTAGAGTGAGTGGGGCTCGTGCCAAAAGTGTTATCCGTAGTTTGGGTTTTCAGAACTCGATTATTGAAGAAGAAGTGGGCTATGCTGGTGGTATTTGGATTCTCTGGAACCACTTCCATTACTCCTTGGAGGTAGTGGAAAAAATCGCTTAAGCCATTCTCCTTAGAATCAAAATCCCTGATCATCCCCATTTCCTCTTCTCTACTGTTTATGCCAACCCTAGCCTGGAGAAAAAGAAAGGAGCTTTGGGAAATCCTGCGTGGTTGGAATTTGATGCATGTTGAGCCGTGGCTTCTGGCTGGGGATTTCAATGAGATCCTATCGGTGGATGAGAAAAAAGGTGGAGCGCCGTGCGACATTAACAAATGCATTGAGTTTGCTGATGAATTTGATGGATCTTGGTAGTTCTGGTCCTTTCTTCACTTGGAAAGGGCCGAAGTTTGCCCACTTGGACCGCGTTTTCAAAAGATTAGATCGAGCGGTTGCAAATGTTGATTGGAGGAATGGTTTTGATGAAGCTGTGATCAAAATGCTCCCTAGAACTTGCTCAGACCACAATTCCCTGCTTATCAGCCTCTTCCCTGTTAATTCTAATTGGGAGGAACGGCCCTTCAAATTCTTCCCTCCCTGGCTGGACCACCCATCCTTTAACCAGCTCTTGAGAGATAACTGGAAGGACTCAGTGGATACCTTCTCGAATCTTAGAGACTTTGCTCCCACTCTCAAATTCTGGAATAAGCACACGTTTGGTATCATTCACAAAAGGAAAGCCTCCCTCCTTCGTAGATTAGTTGGTATTCAAAAGTGTTTGGAAACTGGAGCCAATCAGTATCTGGAAAACCTTGAAGGGGAGCTGAGCCATGAACTGGACGAGATGATAAAACTTGAGGAGCAACTCTAGTACCAGAAGTCTAGAGCCGTTTGGGTCAAGGATGGGGACCGTAATACTAAATTCTACCATACTGTGGCCATCACCCGAAGACGTATAAACAAAATCTTGGCCTTGAAGAATGACATGGGCATTTGGATCAGCAACGAGGATTCCCTCAAAGCTATGGCTTCTAGCTACTATAACTTGCTTTTTTCTGAGCAGCAAATGAGTAGAATTTGGATCAGTTCTGGAGACAACTGGCCCCAGATGAATAGCTCAGATAGACATATGTTGAGTAAACCGTTATCCAAGGAGGAAATTAAGTTAGCTTTCTTCCAAATGGGTCCCCACAAAGCCCCTGGATCTGATGGCTTCCCTGTTGCATTTTATTAAAGAAATTGGGATTTTCTTGCTGGCAAAGTGTGTAGTGTCATTGAGGGTTGCTTCTCCAACCCAGAAAAGATCAACAAGGTTAATGAGACTCTTTTAGTGCTCATCCCCAAAGTTGACAAACCGGAAAGAGTGGAGCAACTTAGACTAATTTCCTTATGCAACATGTTCTATAAGGCGATATCCAAGATTGTGGTCAACAGGCTGAAGACAGTGATGGACAAATTAGTTTCTCCCTTTCAAACGAGCTTTGTGCCAGGTAGAGTCATTCATGACAATGTCATTATTGCTCAAGAGATGACCCATGCTATGAATAGGCTGTCGGGGAAGAAAGTATTTATGTCTATTAAAATTGATTTGACCAAGGCCTATGACAGACTGAACTGGGATTTCATTTATAATGTCCTCCTGGAAGCTGGCATCCCCCCTGTCATGGCTGATATCATCAAAGCCTGCTATTCCTCCTCTCGGTTCCAGGTCCTTTGGTATAATTCCAAATCTGACCTGCTTTCTCCTAAAGGGGATTCCGTCAAGGAGACCCCATCTCCCCTTACCTTTTTGTGCTGTGCATGGACAAGCTCTCCCACATCATCGCTGATGCAGTCAAGACTAAGAGATGGAAACCTATGAGAGCTAGGAGGAAAGGTCCTCTAATCTCGCACCTCATGTTTGCTGACGACTTAGTCTTGTTTGGTGAAGCCAGTCTTAGTCAGCCGGATGTGATGCTTGGGAGCCTTAAGAGCTTCTGTGATATGTCCAGTCAAGTGGTGAGTATCGAGAAAACCAGCATCTATTTCTTGAGGAATACTAATCAAACTGTTAAGGCATATATTGCTCAGGCTAGTTGCTTCAAGATGTCAGATTCTTTGGGGAAATACCTAGGATCCATGCTCTATCATGGTAGAGGTAGAAAGCGCAACTTTGCTTCAGTAATTCATAGCGTAAAAGCCAGGCTTGCTGGATGGAAAAGCAACTTGTTATCATTTGCTGGAAGAGCTACTCTTGCTAAATCTATCATTAGTTCTGTCCCTACCTACCACATGCAGCATGGCTCTATTCCCCTTACGGTTTGCAGTGAGATAGAAAAGATCCAAAGATCTTTCATTTGGGGAGATAGCATTGATAAAAGAAGAGTCCACCTCATTGCTTGGGAAACCATGTGTAAGCCCAAATCTGCTAGGGGTTTGGGAATCCAAAACCTTAGAATTCATAATGAAGCTTTTCTGGTCAAAGTGGCCTGGCAAATCCTTAACAACCCCAAGGATCTCTGGGTGCAAGTTCTTCTAGGTAAATATGCGAGGAATGAGGACCTTAGACGCCAGATATCCACCAAAAGGGGTGACTCTTGTCTCTGGAAAAGCATTTGTCGAATTTGGCCTAATTTGCTTAACTGTCTTCATTGGAAAATTGGTAACGGAAGGGACATCATGTTCTGGAAAGATCGTTGGACTCAGCTTGGATCCCCCTTGATAGACCTTGCTTCTCCTAGCGGCGGTCACATCAATGTAGAAGCCTTTGTTGCTGATTTAATCCACTTGGAGTCAGGGGATTGGAACCCGAGATGCCTCCAAAATGTTCTTCCAGAAGAGATCATTCAACAGGTCAGATCTTTTATGCCTCCCTCCGATGCGAATGAAATCGATCGCCTGGTGTGGGGGACTAACATTAAACATAAAGGTATTGTGATGTTTGCATACAATACTTTAATGGGTTTTGATAGTCTATCTCACGGCCAAATCTGGAACACGATTTGGAGGTGGCCTGGCCCTCAAAGGATTCGGCAATTCATTTGGTTGGTTCTTCATCGAAGGATTTTAACTAGAGAATACACTTCCAAGTGGGGGGCTCTTCACATTGCCAGTTCTGCTTGAATAAAACAGAAACTATTACCCATGTGTTTAGAGATTGTAAAAAGGTCTTGCCTATATGGAGCTACTGGTTCGCAGATGCTATCCCAGATGACTTCTTCATTTCTAATCAGGAGGAGTGGATTAGGAAGAACCTTGGTAAGTCTTGGCCCCATCCCCATCATCTAAATTGGCAAGATATTTTCATTGATTCAATCTAGTGTATTTGGAACTGGAGGAACACAGACATTCATGGTCCTAATACCAGCAAACCTTCTAACCAAGCAGTGTTCATCGAGAATTGTATCTCAGATATCAGGAAAACTAGGGTGAAGCAGTTTGCCCCTACGGATAGCCCTCCTGTCTGCCCTTTGGTTAATTGGAGAGCTCCGCCGGCTGGTTGGTTGAAGATGAACGTGGATGCTGCCACTAAAACCAACCCGAGCTTGGCAGCGTGTGGAGGCATCCTTAGGAATGCACAAGGCAGTTGGATAGCTGGGTACACCTATCTGTTAGGCAGTTGTGATCCTCTAACAGCGGAGCTTTGGGCTATTTTAAAAGGCCTACACACAGCGTGGGATCTAAAAGTCCACAATCTGATAGTTGAAGGTGACTCTCTTCAAGCTCTCCAAGCCCTGTCAGTGAAGTGATAATTCATCCTCTGCTATAGTTGAAGCCATCCAGAACTGGTTAAAGAAAGATTGGCAGATAGTGTTTCAACATGTCCGAAGAGAAGGGAACTCCTGCGCAGATTGCATGGCTAAGGAAGCTTTCCATTACCAGTCATACTATGTTTTTTTATCTTCTGCTCCTTCTGGTCTGGGGCGTTTGTTGTATAAAGATGCTTCAGACATGTAGCTTTTTTGCTGTTTCTTTGGCCTAGGCCCCTTCTTATTACTATAAAAAAAAAGTACCATCTTTTTAAATGATAAACACTAAACCCTATATATATATATATATATATATATATATATATATATATATATATATATACTTTTTATTTATAAACTACATTGTACTGAAGTATATAATATAATTTGCAAAATTTTGTAAAAAAAAAAATTGTAAACGAGTCATTCTCCGTATATATACTCCAAATAACAAAAGCATCCTCTTTTGTTTTATAAATACTTCTCATTTGTCAATTTTCATCTTCATTGAAGGCTGAAGACTAGTAGTATGTTGGATTTGCTGAATGATTAGGGAAAAATTGCTGCTTCTTCTTTTCTTTTTTCTTTTGAATTCTCTTAATAAGATTTTGATAATAAATAATTTTCAATGCAAAGTAAACTAACCTAAATACACACTAAACGTAAGAGTTGTATCAAAGATACTAACCTAAGGTAGTGTTTGGTACTGGGTTTATTTTTAAAAACTTGGGAAACTCAGATTGGATAAATTAAAATGTAATGTTTGGTAGGCCAAAAACAAAAATTTTCTCGGAGAAGCTTTATGCCTAGATTTCCTTCTGTTGTGTAAAAGTTACAATTTTTACCAACCAAAAAATACCACACATTAGTTCGAATTCTTCCTTCCCCGGGGAAGAAACAAATAAACTGTGAAATTCTTGACCAAAATACCCCCACGTAAAATGTCCTAGCTTTGCTTTGTGACTGAGAAAATCGAATAGCTCCCTCAAGCTTGGCTTCACTTTGCTCGTTGATTTCCTCACTAAGCTTTGCTGGTCATTTTGCTTTTCTGAAAATGGATTTGTTTTTATGCTGGAACTTGGCTTTCTTTTGTGGCAAGGGAAGGATGATAAGAGAATGATGAAAGACGAAAATGATGGAGAGAGAGAGAGAAACGATGAAAGGTTAATTTTATAATTTCGGTTCACATTCCCACTAATATTTCACACTCAACCAAACATAAACTCAGTAAACTTAACCAAATAATCCCAACAAAATTTGAGCCTACCAATCAACTTTTTCTTAACTTTCACGAAAAAATAATTTCCAACTATATTTCTGAAAATCGTGATTCCCGGATAAAATAAAAATTTTCTTTCACAAAAAAAAAATAAATAAAATTTCTCTCCTACCAAAAGCCTAAATCAAAATCAGATTACAGTGAAATATGAAAGAAAAAAACTACTGTTCTTTTTATTTTATTTTATTTTTTATTTTTCGATTAATTGACAGATCTGGTTGAATGATACTCTCTTTTTTTAGTAAATAACATGACAGCAAAGCACCTAAAAAAATAAAATAAAGTTCAATGTCAATTCCACATAAATACGTATTAAATCTCCTTCAAGGGAGTGGAAGACAATAAGTACAATTGTATTCAAATCCTGGTCAAGTCCCATGTATGATATACGGATGCTATATATTGCTTTGCCGTACCTCCAAGGGAATCCTTGTTCAAATAATCTCAGATTGATCAAATCAACTTATAATTAAACTCAACTAATGGTATGATACATTTTAATTAGTTCACATTTTTTATTTTCTGAAATCCCACTTTTGTGGCTTAAAAAAAAAACTCTTGTTATAAAATCTGTGTCTAGTCCATAACACATAAAAATTCGTACAACAGATAAGACTTGCACCATATACAACTACAATTGAGTCAACGAATATTTACACTTTGATGTTTTTTTTTTTCCCAATTAATATGTCAAATAAAGATAATTACATTCATGGAAAACAGTAATATAAAAAGTGCAACAAAACCCAAAGGAGCCAAGACTTTACTGACATTCCTTCCTTTCATCCATCCCAACAAAAGCCCACTAGTCTTTGTTTTCCAACTTGAATTGAAAAACACCCCCAAAAAAACAAAAACAAAAATTGGAAAGAATCAAAGACAACAAACAAATATAAAAGAAAAAAGAACTGAAAGAATCTCCAACATACACTTCCCACCCCAGTCTAGTTAAAGCAGACACAACTGTTTCTTTCCTCCACCCTCTCTTTAATGTCACTGGTGCACATGTGTTTCCCTGCATTCCAATCATGCAACTTTGAGTGGTCCCCTTCTTTAAAGTAAACACATCACGTGACTATTGCAGTTTGATAGCAAAATCCTACCACCAATTTGGCCTCACCACCCCCATATTGTGACTATTCTCATTGCCACGTATCTTTCATCAATTGGCTAATAAAAATCCTCACCTTCTCACTATCAAACAGTACTTGATGCCATTCAATACATTACAAGCATTGTCACTGAACTAAATTTTTTTTGGAAATAGATCCTCTTACGTGAAAAAGTGATCATGTGGTCATGTTCTTTGATCACAACCACTCATTTATGATGAGATAAGAGATAGAAAAATGTATAATTTTTAAATGAGTGGTTGTGATCAAAGAACATGACCACATGACCACTTTTTCACATCAGAGGGTCCACTTCCATTTTTTTTTGTTACCCTTCTTTGCCTTGATCATGTAAGACTAAATAGCTAGCAATTTGAGCATAGTCTATAGGGTGAGTGAGTCTTCTAGGGAGGGTTCAAACATTGATAAGATGTTCCTTTTCAGAATGAGTATCACATCTTGCTTTTGGTGATGGGGATGGTGACCCTACAGCACTGTCCATCTTCTTGATGTTTTGTTGGTGATACACTTGCCTCAGTCTCTCTATCTCCCTCTTTAGTGCTTCTTGATGAGCTGCATGCATATACATGTGATAACATTATTTGAAGCTTTTGTTACCACTCTTTAACTACTTGAAGACAGGGCACATGATCTGACTCAGAGATTTTAATATGTGTGCATGCAAATGCCTTTTACTTCATATAAGTGTGTCCAGTTTAATAATTGGTTTGTTTCTCCCTTCTAAAGTAATGAAATTATACTGTATGCATGCTTGCACGAGAAAAAAGCCAATAAAAGTGCAATTTTATTCATATCCTTTGTTCCAGTTTGGTTAATATTTAGTCTTGTTTAATCCTCCTTCACAATGCTTTATATATCAACTTCAAGGACCTAATTGCAAGCTTAGTGGTGTAATTGAATTGAAAAGTACAGATTATATATATATACATAAACAAAATTGTGCTTTCTTTTAATCTAAATTTTCTCGTGAACATAACATTAAAAGTCTAGAACTACAAAATTAACCACATATGGTTTATATATTTAGCATGTACATTTGTAGTCTCTGGAATTAACTGAGATAAAAGATTTCAGATTTAGTCATATTTTGAGTTCTTTTAATTACTTCATACTTAGAGCTAGTTTGGTTTTCCCTTAAAATTAGATATGTAAAACTCAGATTAATTTCACATTTAAAAAAAAAAAAAAAAAAACTAATCCTGTAGCAAGTAGCATACTCTTACACTTTAATTAAGAAGATACAAAACTAACTCTTAGCAATAATAATTTCAGAAAAGTTGTACATCTCACTAAAAGGTTCTTATAGTCTTTTAAAGCCTTGAAACATTATCTCTTATTTGAACTTAATTGTTTCAACATTAACAAAATCAGCAAGTAATAAAATTAGCATCTTAAATAAGAACAATCAATGCAGATAATAGGTAAATCAAGTACCATCTTTGAAGATCTTGTCTTGTGCCAAGGCAGCGATTCTTTGCTTGAGAGCACTGTTGTCAACATTTAGAAGCAAGCGATGATGATCCAAAAATGCAACCCGTGGAGACAGTATTGAAACTTCTGCCTTCATTGATCAACAAAATAGTAACCAAAAAAAATTAAAAAAATCACATTATTACTACACATCAATTATATGCATTACATAAAAGTTACCAACATGAGCATCAGAAAAATTAATTAGAATCACCTAACGAACCTGTAATGAAGTTACACTTCGCTCAAGCTCTGATATGTATTGCAGTTTCCTCACTCTAGATCTTTGTGCAGATTGTCTATTTGCCAAGATTCTGATGCAGAACGAGAATTAGAATCACATTAAAATAAAAAAATAAAAATTTCTGATATATTGTGAAGAACATGTTTTTCCTTAAGAATAATTCACTAACACTAAATGCTCACTCTTAAATAATATTGAAATAAAGAAAAAGCCATGAAATACACACACATATATATATATATATATATATATATATATATATATGGGGCACCAGTGTAAGAATTAGGAGTCTTATACTCGATCTTGACCATTGATCCAATGGCTCACATTACTAAAAAATTAGAGCATTTAGATATAAGTGGGATCAACGGACAAGATTGAGAGTATAACTTACACTGGTGTGTATATATATATATATATATATATATATATATATATATATATACATGAAACTTGGTATTATCAAAATTTTATGTCATATGGATCAATGCAAGTTTACCAAGAATGTTGGATTACCTTTTGACCCTCTTGGGGTCAGTAATTTTGTCATTGGAACAAGTTGTTGTGTTTGCATTGTTATTACTATTATCATCATCATCATCATCATCATTCAGAGCTTCTGTGATTTCCTGTTTGCATTGGCTTTGATCCAAATGTGCTTCATTCTTCAATTGTTGCTCCTCTTGCTTCTCATCTTCCTCCTTTTCACGGTTCATTTCTTTCTCATCGTTGATGCCGCTGTTATGATCAGAAGGGCTTGAAGGGTTGGAGGAAGAGGACAATGATGGTGGCATCATGGCTTTCCCTGAAACCTCGTCACTGAACATGGACATGAATTGTTCATCATCAAACCTATCAAACTCGCACCTGTCACCCCCACCCTTGAGCATTGGTGCCTCCATGAAGGTGATGGAGTCGCTCGCCGACCGTCGGTGGGACCCGCGTCTCGCCGACGAGAAGTCCAGAAACTCATCCACCCATGTAGGGTTCTGATGGTGACGATGATGGTGGTGGTGGTTGTTTGATATATTCGTGCTGGTTACACCATTTGGTGACATGCTTGTGAGGGAAGGTATCTTTTGATGAGAAGAAAATTCAGGCCAATTGGGAGTCATGTTTGGAATCTTAGGTGGCAATTGTGCCATTTTAAGTCTCTCTCACACACACTCAAGAGAAGATAGAAGAAGAACAAGAGAACAATAACCAAACACAAGACTAATGTTATCTTTGCATATGTAATGATAATAAAGTGTGTATATATATATTCACTTCAAAAACCAAAGCAAAGAAACCACATATGAGGGAAGAAATAAATGCATCACCTAGACAATTGAACCAAATGAACCTCCTAACATAGCCTTTATATAAACACACACATATACCATAGGGAATGTTAGAGGGAAGAAAGCAACAACAACAACAACTACATCATAAATTACATAATCATAATAAACTTTATCTTTTTCATTTTTATATTATTTTATTTTATTATTAGATATCATAATCTTTTGTTTTTTGGGGTTTAAAATCCCAATAAATCTCTGGGGTATCTGCATATATGTGTTTGTGCAGTGGGGTCACATGGAAGAGAGAGAGAGAGAGAGAGAGATTGGACAGCTATGAACAGCTGGGAGAAGAAAGAGTTGGTTCTCCTCAACTCAACGGCATTACTGGAAAGTCGCCACTGGTTTTAATAATAATAATAATAACTAGTGGGAATCAGCCACCACGTGCCCTTGTGACCTTCTTTTTAGGGGTATGCCCTTATAATAATAGTGTCATCATTTTTTAACTTTACCTTTGTCTATCTACACTTACCCTAATTTTAACCATTCTTACACAACAAGATTAACAAGTTCTTTTTTCTTATTGTTTCTTTGGTGCATTGCGGATTAACATGTTCAGTTAACCATTCCAGAAGAATTAGTTTCATTAACTAGTTAAGTTGTTTGGTCAAGAAATTTCTCTTGCAATAATTAGACATGGAAAATGGCGGGAGTTTGGGGAAGAAAAAGAGAGTCAAACTCTTCATTAATGTCAAAGAACCTTAGATAACCACCCCAAAAGCTAGCTCAAATGGCGGGAGTGTCCAAGATCTTGTAAACTCCACATTAGTTGTCCATACAACCAATGTTGGACTATATATCTCAACACGCCCCCACATACGATAGCTCACTGGGCTTGATGGGTGGATAACATACAAGCCCACCTACATGTGGAAATTCCACTATAAAGAAAGTGGAAGGCGGTGAGATTTTGAATGCTCTGATACCATGTGAAAGAATCTTGGAATACACCATCAAAAGCTAGCTCAAAGGGTGAGAGTGTCCAAGGTCTCATAAACTCCACATTAGTTAGCCACACAACCAATGTTGGACTATATATCTCAACAATTAATAACCAATTTAGATATGTTTGAAGAGGAAAGAATGAGCCTAAGTAAATTAAAGACATCTACCAAAGAGAAAGAAAGAAGAAGATAGAAAACAAAATTAGGTGATTGATTTGAATGAATGGTGTCGACGTTATATTTATAATTTTAAAGAATTAATGTCTCTAGGGCCTAGGTATGACAACCCACTTGAGGGGTGTGCCCAAAAAAAAAAACCCACTTGAGGGTCGAAAATGAAAAACAAAATATATGATAATGTGAAACAATTATAATCCTACAAAGATAAATCAACGGTTATGATTTAGTAATTATTTATTTTAATACTTTTTTCTTTTCTTTTTTATCACTATTGATCTACATTTGTATGATTATGATTACCTATATAACCATATCATGTTTTTTTCAATATGATATGGCTTTTTGATATTTATATGAGAGAAGAACAAAGGTCATGTGCTTAACATTTTTTTAAAAGATGTAATTATGCATGGGGTGCGAGGTGTTTCATAATTGTGATAGTTGTTTAATAACATAAAAAATAAAAAATAAATTCTAGGTGAAGTAATTGAGATAAGTAGACAATTTGAGAACTAGTGGAATTTAGGACATGAGCTGTGAAAGAGATTAAAAGAGAGGCCTTCTTGTAAAGGATCATGTTATGCACCCATGTGAATTGTTTGCACGCACTATGCTTTCTTTTGCTTTGTCCACAAACCATTCCCACATGTAGGGTATATACCTCTCTCTCTCTCTCTGGGTGTGCTTATCTGCGTGCCAATGTGTTTCTAGGCAACTTCATCCATGATCTTATCTTAACTGGAAATCATGTAGTTTCTAATATTAAATAAGTTTGACAAAGCTCTAAATCATAATTACAGAGTGCTGGGGTTATATAAAATTTCCTACTTGTAAATCAAGGAAGCGCCTTCCAAGTGCCAATAGAGCATATTCATGGATGGACTTTATATATATTAATCAAATTAAATACCATCTATGTGTGTGGATCTTGTCTTCTTTTCCAATCCCTTCTTTTTATGCTTAAATTAGTATTATTAGAATATTAATGTTTATATCAACAAATACAACACAGTTGGTAGATACCTGAGTTCTTTAAGGATATTAATAGGGGTTCGATCATTGGCCGTCGTGTGTATGAAAAAAGCTTTGTTGGGAGAAATTTATCCACTTAATATGATTTCAGGCTTCGAAATGATTAATTTTCGGCCGTTGGTTGGAGGATACCTTAGAAAACCAATATATATATATATATATATATATATATATATATATATATATATATATGGAGGATCATCTTATACCGGTGTAAGAATAATAAGTCTTACACCAAATCTTAACCATTGATTTTCTGCATCTAACGGTTAAGATTTATTAGGTCTCACTCATTAATTAATTTTTAATTCCCAATAAATCTCAACCATTGGATGCACGAAAATCAACGGTTAAGATTTAATGTAAGATTTATTATTCTTACACTAGTGTAAGTTGATCCTATCCCTATATATATATATATGGATTCTATTTTATATATATATATATATTCTATTTTCTTATGTTGTAGGAGGTAGTTATCTTCTACTATAGACACATAATCTGGTGGGATCCACCATTTAAAAAGAAAATGGTGGCACAATTTTTGATGTGAGACAACATGAGAGAGTTATCTCATGTAAAATAAGATAATGATTTCCCTATATATATATATATATACACAAATCAGAGTCGTTAATTTTTTTTAATCTAACGGCTCTCAGATGAGGTGTCAAATTTGAAATTTGATATTGGTGTCAAAGGATCTTGCCTCATTCATATATATATATATATATATATATATATATATATATATATATATATATATATATATATATATATATATATATATATATGGAGTTTGTTTTCCTCGTATTATAGGAAAATAGTATCCTTTTCCTCCACACACAAACATAGAGAGGAGAGCCGAGAGACAAAAGAGTGGTGATAGAACCCCCAAGGGTAGCTCATTTGGCAACTGAGTCCCAAGGGTTTGCTTGAGTCAGTGGTTCAAACCCTGCCTCAAGCAAATTCTTGAAAAATCTTTGGGGGCCAGAGAATGTGTCTCCCTCCTCGATTGGAGGATTAGTCTCATTTTTCTTCCGGTAGCGAAGCTCAATGCACCCGTTGTTCCAATGAGAGGCTAGCCTACAGGGCCGTACCCCGAAGGCAAGGTGACCGGAGGAGGTTGAATGGAGATACCTCCAGGTTATATCAAAAAAAAAAGAGTGGTGATAGAAAATAAAAAAGATGAGACCCATGTGCTTTTGTGTGTCCGTAGAAAAGTGATATCATTTTCTTATAACATGATACTTGTTTATATATATATATATATATATATATATATATATATATCTGTGTGTGTGTGGCAGGATATTATAACACCGGTGTCAAAAGTTAGAAGTTTTACATTCAATCTTGAGCATTGATCCAGTTGTATCCAGTGACTCATATTACTAAAAAACTAGAGTCCTTAGATATAAGTAGAATCAACAATCAAAATTAAGAGTATAACTTACACTGGTGTAAAATGATACTAATCCTACATATATTAATGTCTATTACGTAGTTGGCTCAAGTGGTAAGATCAAACAAAGGTTTTAAGTTCAATTCGTATTGATAATCCTTTATTAATACCACTATAACCCCTCAGTGAGGCAAACTAATGCCTACTTAATCATTTCTGGTTATAAAGATTTCAAAAACATTGCATTTGAAGAAATGTTATGTTATGATATTAGTTAAGCTACTGAAATTTATTTTTTTATTTTTTTTTATTGCTCCACTGGTTTCCGGGGCTTTGCCCCGACTATGTCCAATCCGACCTGGATAGATTATCTAGCATTGGCAGGTGAGTCTTCCAGCGAAGATTTTCTGCATACATAAGGTCTCGAACTCGAGTCCTTGCTTAAGCGAACCTAAGTACCTTACCACTTGAGTCAACCCCTGATGGTTCTGGAATTTATTCTAGCTAACGTAATTAGTTCTGTCCAAGTTATTGTAATTTACAAAACGTATCAAAGGGCCACGTACGTAACTTGAATACTTTTTATGTATAACTTAATGGGTTTGATAAGAGTTATGTTGTAAGAAAAGTGATTGTGTAATATTATAGAGATTCGTTTGCGTGCATTAGTTTTTTTTTTTTTTTTTGCTTTAGAAAGTGTGGGCCGCACAAAATATTGTGTGTGTAGGAAAGTTGTTGGTATCATGTGACATGATAGATATAAATCCCTAACTTAATTGTGCTTGATCAATTGCATATTAATGTTTTCACATGTCTTCATTAAAACAAAAATTTTAAAACAACTGTTTAAATTTAGATGGCTGTGTTCACTAGCTTGTACATATTTCAGAGAAAGGGAATTATATATCATGATTATTCATTAGAAGTAAATTAAACCAACTTCCTATAAACTATAGTCAAATTTATATCTCATCAAAAAACAAAAGTGAAGACTTTAGAAGTGTCAAATCATGTTGAATTAAGCATACTTCGCAATTATGATGGTCCCGTCGCAAATTGTGTTTCTTTCATTATATTAGTATACATATGATGAAACAAAGAGCAATAGCTATGTTATGCTAACAAGAGTAGAAGAATCCCAACTACTTCAGAAGAGAAGAATCGTAACTAATCCCTCCCCCAAATATATATATATATATATTTTGTCTTTTCCTTCATCAGTTACTCTAAAGTCACCACTAAGCTAGCTGTCTAACTTGTCACGCGTTGTACATTGAACGCTGGAATAATTTAGAGGAAAAACATGCTTATGGCCTTAAAATTTTAATTTAGAACCCACAATGCTATTAATTTAATTTCTAATACAGATTTTTCTTTTTTCTTTTTTTGGCAGGTTTGGTAATTCATTTGAAGCTGAAGCCCTTTCAAGTGAGCGTTAATTGTATGGTCCTGGAGCATCTACTCCCTATGAAGCACCAATACGTGTTTTCAATACGTTATTCGATGATACAGGATGTCGATTACCAAACGATATGTTTCCGATACGCGTATCCGATACGTTGGAAAAAGAATTTAAGGAGTATCGGTGCTTCTTAGTCTACTCCCTTAGTTAAATAGGAGGGTAAAAAAATAAGGATAAAATGGGAAAGTTATGTGAGAGGGAGTACAAAAATATTATATGGTCCGCCGGTTCGACCCGGTCCAACCCAAAAAAATGAGTCTGGTTAGGGTTGCGTCGAAAAAAAAAAGTCAGAAAACTCAACCCAACCCGAGCCGAGCCGAGCCGGGTTAGGGTTGGCTCGTTGTCAACCCTCTCCGGGACCATGTTGAATTTTTCTTTCTTTGCATAACTTCATGAATCATGATGGCTGTCACTTCAAGAGTATAGCGCAGAGGCCTCTCAAGTTAAGGCACTCGCTTCTCATAGTTGAGGATGTTGGATGGGTCCGTCACTCCTGTCTCATGTGGTGATATTATCTCATTCATGTATTTTGGACAAAATTAAGGAAGTCATTGGTTGAACATTTAGGAAAGAGTAAACTTCATTTTAGGAAAGAATAAACTTCTCATACCAATTCAAACTTCCTAAATTGATGACAAAACATGCCTCGTTAGGCAGAATATATACTTCGCATTTAGTTGACAACACACGTTTCCTTAACACACATTGTAGTCTCACTCCTTGGTGAGCGAGCCGTGCTCCGGGGAGCCAGCCAAATGGGGATGCAAATTGTAGTGACCTTACCTTACTTTAGGTCTTACGATTTTTTTTTGTTAGTTTGAACTTGGACTCAAAAATAATTTTCACAATTTAGGTTTTTGAGCATATTTATATTCTTTTGTAACTCAATGATTGTATAATGAGTGTTATAATGAAAATATAGTGCAAAACATATTGTGCATAATCCTACATTAGGGTAAACCAAGGTAAATGTGTCATTTTCCCTCTTTTATTGTTTTCTTTTTCAATTTTTGTGTGATTGATCACAATATTTCTAACAAATATTTTCAAAAATCTCTCCCTCAAATATGAAACCTCACCTTAGCATGCTCTCCTTGGACGGAATTCTCTCAAGTATCTCAAATACTCAACCCGCCATGTCTCCTCTTCGCCATGTAACATATATATCCAACCTTCAAATGTATCATGTATCAAATGTCTTGGGTTGTAAATTGTAAAACCTTAAGCATCACATAACCTTTACGTAACACGTTTTAAAAAGGTCATGCAGAGAAGATGAAGTGTAAAATAAAAGCCTTGCCTTGTTAAAACTCGCAAGCACCAAAAACATGGACACAAGAAGATATTTAAGTAGTTGAAACGCCTCTAAACAGAAGTGTACATGAATTGAAATACGTAAAGAAAACAAACATGACATAAAAGAATATAAGCATGTTTGTTTATGATAAATATCAATGCATGTTCCCATTCTCCATTTGCATTGAGAACTAGCCATGATGACAGCTACAACATTAACCTATGCTATCTTCAATCTTCTCATCGTGTGCTATCTATGGATAAGTGCAAGTGAATATCCTACAATGCATAAGAATGATTCATCTCATCACCTAGAAGTCATGAGGAAGAGGTTTGAAAGTTGGTTGAAACAAAATGGCAGACAATACAAGGATAGTGAAGAATGGGAAGTCCGTTTTGGCATTTACCAAGCAAATGTTAAGATTATAGAGTGCTTCAACTCTCAAAACCACTCCTACAATCTCACTGACAACAAATTTGCAGATCTTACAAATGAAGAGTTTAAAAATATCTATATGGGTTTTAGAACCAGGTTGCTTTCACACACAGGATTCAGGTATCATGAACATGGAGATCTTCCACAAAGCAAGGATTGGAGGAATGAAGGTGCAGTAACTGACATCAAGGATCAAGGCCATTGTGGTAAAGTTTCTTGCAACAAAAGTTCATGGTATAGAGACGCCAAAGTATGGTTTTCAATTTAACATATATGTAGTTCAGCTGCTACTAAACATTTTTTTTTACAAAAATAAATAAATAAAGGGACATAGCTTAATCATTAACTCACTTTTTCTAAAAAAGTAGCACATCATTTTTGTTGAGATATATAGTCCTGTGGCCTCTATAAGGCTTTGGGCACTCCCACCTTTTGAGCTAGCTTTTGGGGTGGTGTATCCCAAGGTTCTTTATATGGTATCAGAGCCTCGCCGTCCCCCGCTTTCTCTTGTGGACTCTCTTAGCACAGGTAGGTTGGGCCTGTTGCATCATCCACTCTTCAAGCCCAATGGGCTCTCGTGTGAGGGGGCGTGTTGAGATATATAGTCTCACATTGGTTGTATGTGCAACTAATGTGAAGTTTATAAGGCCTTGGGCACTCCCACTCTTAGAGCTAGTTTTTGGGGTGGTGTATCCCAAGGTTCTTTACAATTTTGTTCTGCAATTTAATACAACTTAAGGAACATTCTAACAATAGTAATGCTGAGGTAGGTTGCTGAGATCATGTTTAAACTTCATTGAAATTATGTCTTCATGCAGGAAGTTGTTGGGCATTCTCTGCAGTGGCAGCTGTGGAAGGAATCAACAAAATCAAATCAGGAAATTTGGTTTCTCTGTCTGAACAAGAACTCGTAGACTGTGATGTTAAAAATGGTAACCAAGGCTGCGAAGGTGGTTTAATGGAGACAGCATTTACATTCATAACAAATAATGGTGGGTTAACCACTACAAAAGACTATCCTTATCAGGGGGTAGATGGCACCTGTGACATGAAAAAAGCTGGAAATCATGCTGTCAATATAAGTGGCTATGAGAAAGTACCTGCTAATAATGAGACTGTGCTTAAAGCTGCTGTTGCTAATCAACCTGTCTCAGTTGCAATTGATGCTGGAGGTTTACCATTTCAACTTTATTCACAAGGTGTTTTCTCTGGCTTTTGTGGAAAGCAACTCAATCATGGTGTGACTATTGTTGGTTATGGAGAAGAAAATGGTGATAAGTACTGGCTTGTGAAGAATTCATGGGGTGCTGACTGGGGTGAATCTGGCTATGTTAGGATGAAGCGTGAGACTTTTGATAAAGATGGTACTTGTGGCATTGCCATGGATGCCAGCTATCCTGTCAAAAATTAAGCAAAGAGTGGTTGTAGAATGAAAGATGTCACCACAAGAAATTCACTTACAGTAATTAATAATTTCATGAAAAGTCCAACTATGGCACTGCAACTATTGGATTCAAGGATAGGAAATTTTTTATAGACCACAAATTAGTTACAAAAGGAAAAACGTTAAGGTAAATGAGCCTGAAAAATATTCAATAGGCAGAAAATAATGATGAACCTATTCCAGCCACATCAATTACAAGTTAAACACAAAAGTAACACTCTTTATAATATAATTAATTCTATATGAACTAGATACATTAAAAGTAATAATTAGTAAAACAGAAGTGATGGACTACATCCCTGCCCCCGCCTCCTATCTTTTATTCAATTTGAGTGATGAGCATATGTTGATAAAGTATTTTCAGGTGAACGGAACAAAAGTTAAGTCAAATAAAAGGTTAATAACCACATACCAATCATGCATTGATCAGTAATCACTATGCAGAAACAAAAAGATGACAGGAAGTTGGTACACCAAAGAGCATAAATTACATAATATTTCCCACCAATTAATAATGAGGCATTTGATATACATGAAGTTACTTCAAATTGCCGTCACATTTTTATTTTTCATTTTTTTTGTTTTACAAACAACAATTAGCAGCCCTATTCTCTTTGTCATTGCACAAAATAACTAGCACCATTATAGTCAGGATAAGGAGAAAAATTAATTCCTTAGTAAAATGCTATCCATTTCCATCATATATGCTCAAACTTCATAGATCACACAACCAAATATTTGGCAAATCCAAGATCTGAGTGTCACATTTCTCTGCCTCAAAGTGCAAGATCATCCTACAGAATGAGAAGAGAATGATGACACCAAAATTCAGATGTCACAAAGCCTTAGTGATATGTACTAGCCAACTGTACTTGCTCCACTCTAAATAATTTAACAGCTAAGATTTAGGTGCTTTATTGATCATGGTACAAGCCATCTTCCAATCACCAGTACTGCTCAAATTATCTTCTTCCTGACCCGGTAATACAGTACAAAACCTCTCTCTGTCATCCCCACTGTGACTTTTCCAGCCAAAAACATACTCAACTTTCTCCAGGTACCAGTTACCACCTAGTAGCTCTCAAATTCAACAGGTAACTCTATGTCTCAAGGAAATGAATCATCTAAACATCTTTCTGTATCTCCCTATTTGATTGTGGTGCTGCCTTGGAAAGTCTTTCTGAATCTGCACATTGCACCAATAACAATGCTATAACTCTCTAGATCAGGAACACAATCTGCCCTACCCATGCTTTACCAGACTATAACTGCATCCACCAACTTATCAACAGTACAAAGAGATGGTAGTAGATAAATTATAAATCCCAGAGTCAAGATGATATCCAATTGATTGCATCTTAAATAAAATATTAGATGCAGAATGAGAGATGCATTGCCACTCCAACCAAGCAGATGAAAGAATGGGTTTGAGGAACTGGAGTGCAACCAGAACATAGGGTGCGTTGTAATATAGAAAGAGCAAGAGGGAGGGGAAGGGAAGGGAGCTTTGGAGGGTGTAAGGAAGTAGGTAGGAATGGACTAAGTGGAGCTTAGAGTGAGAATGTGAGATCTGAGAGGTATTAAACATTGCAGCATTTCATAAATAATTTGCAATCTTGAGTTATGGGAAAATGAAGAAAGAAAAAGCATTTGAATTTTGAACTTAGATAGGACTCCAAGGAAATGAAAATGTCAAGAATTTTGTCATAGGTTTCTGCATCTACTTGAGCTCTAACAGCCCGTTCAAGGTTTTGTATTGATGACAATGGACACTGGTTCAAAAAAGAGCAGAAATGATGAAGAAATGTGTAGTACATTGTTGATCTAATCATCACTATTGATAAATTAATATAGTACCATCGCACAGAGGTTTGTCAGAAAGATACTTATATTGATCAATATGGGCAAACAGCTTGAAGGATACAAATGGCATCCATAGAGACAGTATAAATGAAATGAAAGAAAGAGTGCAAAAGATGTTGTCAAGCATTGATAAAATATCACCTTTTTTCTCCATCATGTTATCCAAGATGGCACCTTTACATACCACGAGTAAATACTAACTACGCATTACCAACGGTGAAAAACTATCACATAATTATAAAATCAAAAAAATTGCGACAACTCATATGGCACATTAATTACAAAAGTCGGGATATCTGCACAGAAATGTACAGTACTCACGTTTAATTTGACAATAACAAACATATAATTACATTTAAACATTACAATGCAAAATACGCAATTATATGTGAATGGAATCAATATAGTTCTCCTCTTAACATTGAAATACGGTACTCCAAACTAATTAGTCATGTGTTCATAGTAAATAGAAACCAAGCACGTGCATGTAGTGATACTCACTACATGTATCCAAGGTCCCCACATTAACAAGTAATAGATAAGCATGTTTGTTATGCTAGCCTTATCACACAAAGATTAACTTTTAATTTAAATCCACCATAACAAGAAAACCGATATCTAGTTGAATTATAGTAAGCACATATAGAACCATTCATGATGGGTTCCCATGTATTTTGATGATGAAAGTTTAAGAAAATAACAGATCAGTGGGTAAAAAGAAACAAAAGCAATAGCAACTGTAGCATAATGAGGAAACAAGAGACATGAAGAATCCCATTTGTCTCAATAGCATAGCGGAGGCTCTATGATATAGACTGACTATAGCAATTACATAACAATTTAACGATGTGGGACGTCATCCCTCACTGTATTATCAACATATTTACAATATTTTCAAGAGCAACCATAAATAGTTACCATGGTAAAAGGGAAGCATATATTACAGAAAAAGAATATTTATCTACACTCTTCAACTTAATCCTAGAGGCTCAACAATATGGGGATCACCAATCAAATTGAAAAGTATATTTGGAAAAAAGTCTTTATATGTTAAAGGTGTACACCCCGCAAGATATGGTGTTTTGCACATCTTTCCTGCATGGCAGCAAATTCCATAAGTGATAGATTCCATGATGCTTTTCTTATCTCTTTCTTCTTGTTATCTCTCTTTCTGTTTTTCCTTAAAAAACAATGGAAAGTTCTTAACTTACGTAATCAGCCCAGACATCAACTGACTGAGAAGTATAGAAAATCAAAATCTGGCAGAACAAAGAAAGGAAAATGAAAACAATATTTAAAAATATTACCACAGTTAAATATCAGGTAAAACAGCAAGGTCTCTTTCAATTTAATGGTAACGCCTCCTTCTAGATCTTTTGTGGCAACGAAAACTCCAGATAAACACCAGAAAAATAACCAGAACCACTTGTAGAATAATTGCCAACTTCAAACCTAGGCCAGAAAGTTTCAATTATATTTACGATGAGTTTTCAAACACATGAAGAAATTCTTGGATAAGAAGTTACCATTAAAATTATGAACTGATTCCTCTGATTTCACTCCATTATTGGCCTCTTTTTCAGCAATAAAACTCAGATCACTTACTTTTGAATTGTAATTGCCAATCATGTACTCAACATTCCCACCCATGACACATGTGTTGGGGCAATGAATGATTCCATCATATTCATCGCTCCCATCACAACAATCTGCAGCAACATCAAATGAAAATTGGAACTCAAAGTTGAAGGCAGACGGAAAATCCTAAATACATAGATCCTACGGAAAAACTTAATTGCCAAATTACTTATGCGAAAGTAGATTGATTATGTTAAATGTTAAACTGGGTCAGTTGCAATGGAACTTTCAAGTAGTAATGAGTTCAAAACAGGTCAAGAACAGTGAGAAACAATGCAACAAAAGAAAATCAACATTTTAGTTATTTACATAGGCCAGATAGTTCCATCTCTAAATTTTTCAATTTGCAGAGGAAAATATGGATATTAAGAAATGTGTTATGCAATTCACTGTCCAGACAATTTCAAAGGGAGACATTGAATATCCATCATTTTCAAGAACATAATGCCTTTAGGTCAAAAGATCTCTAGTCCATTCCTTTGAGTTGCTAAAATGCCATCATAGACATGTGTAAAGTGCTTTAACAAACAGACCTGAAGAAGAAACTCAACAAAGATAAACAGAGAAAAGGAAAGCCAGGTATAAAAACAGGAAAAAAATGCTTACCACAAAAATGATCATTAACATGAGAAGAAACTATAAACTGTGGCTTGCTCCCTAGGTTTCTGCAATAAAACTTTCCTGCCGGGCAAGCTGAAGTTCCTGTAGTTAAATGAACAACAACCTCCGAACAAATTATAAATGGTATGAAAATCCACCTCATGATTTTGAAACAAAGCAGCATCTGCATGCATAGTAGTTAATTGCGCCGCAATAGCGCCACGAGCCGCGCCGTATATGCGTTGCGGTGCCTTGCCGCAAGAAACCGCGCCGCGCCGCACCAGAACGCAATAACGGCCATTGCGATCGCATTTGCGACCAAATCGCAGTCACATTGCTATCATAAGGCAAAATGTCAATTTTGTCCTAAATTTAAATGTGTAACAGAAATTTTTTAAGAGTTTTTTAGTCTATCTGCGTCTATCTTTGTCACTTCTGCTACCTCTGCCTTTAAAAAATGTTTCTTTTTGTCATTATTTCTTTCATATATCTATTCCGCTATTTCCGCAATCGCAACCCGCTATAGCATTTTTCGGGGCTGGCCGCGACATGCCGCAATCTGCTTTTAATAACTATGTCTGGATGCTTATCTATGTGTAAGTGTGTATGCATGAAAAGGTAAAAAACTGTGACTTTAAAGTTAAATAAATCAACCAAACTATCAACATTTTGCATAAGATTAAAGTATGAAGGCCAATGATTTAAAAATAATTTTTTTTTAAAAATGTTTTTAAAGGTAAACAAGGATTTTTCTTGCCAAATTTTCAATGTTCCCTGAATGTTAAAATTATAATGGGGCTGCAAATAGGGAATAACACAATCATAATCTCATCATCTGCCATACCAGGTTCATCAGTGCCATCAGGGCAGTCACAGAAATTGTCATTGAGACGGTCTCTTAAGAAGGATTTTGATCCATCCTTGCACTTGATCACCTCAGAGCTGTAATATTTCTCATCTGCAACACAAAAACCCAATTCAAGTTTCACCAAAATAAGAAAGTTACAAATAACAGGAAAATGGTTTGTGGGTTGCACACCCACTTGAGAAAAGTATCAAGCTTTAGGTGTTTCAAGCAAAAGGGGTACATCATGGTGAAGTACCTAAAGGGTGAACGCCGAGAAGAGAAGGGTGTGAAAGGCAACATGCGATAGAGGCGAGGAGAAGAAAACATGCGGAGTGGAAACATAGGAAGCAATAAGGCTTCATGTCTATGTGAACGTTAATCTGTTCCGTCCGCGAGAGAAGCCAATTTCATCAGTCTCTTGTATTGACTTGTATTTCAGTCTCTGCAGTGTGGCAAGGAATTCATTTTCAACAACCAACCTAATATTATTAAGAGTTTAAATATGCTTTTATTTTTAGGATATGTTATTCTATTTATCTTTTTTCCGTTTGAGGAGAGATATTTTTATTACTAAAATTTTCTACTATCAACTTACTACCTATCTAATCACTATTAAATTAACATTTTCTCTTTCTTCAAAAACTTTTAAACATTCTCTCTCTTTGATCCAATAGTAATGTGATGGGTAGTAAGTTACTAGTAATAATTTTTGGTAGTTAGAATATCCTCACTCTTTCTGTTTAGCCTATCATTTTCCAACAAAAATATATTTTCAAATTGTGAGAGGATCATCTAGAAATATTTATAAAAGAAGTGATAAGTTATTCTACTTATTTTTTTTGTGATCACTCTCTAACGTTATTATATCAGAATCTTGGGACCTGGCATTCAAATTGGGACACATGATTAGATATATATTTGAAAAACTTACTGTTAGATTAACTTTATTTATTAGCTATAATTTCTTGATTTTATTTATTATATATTATTATATGAATTTAATTTAATCTGTAATTCATTATTTGAGTAACTTGGCCGAGAGTTAATAACCAATTTAAATTTAATAACATTGCCACAAAGTTAGTTACGGGATAAATTTTCAGTACATAGTATAGCCACTCATCAAATTCTACCAATAATTAAATCACCCATTTCACCTATCCTCCATAATTACGAGCCACTCATCAAATCTTCTATCCTAATGATTGTCCTAAGTTTAAAAGTGGTAAAACAGGCAGCCCGTTCTTCTCTTAAATAAAAAGGGCCGAGCCATATGTTTCACCCGCCAAATGGTAGGGGCCGAATTTTTCAACTCATCTGCTCATTTTTTTTCACAGGAATGACGAGCGGCTCATTTTACCATCTTTAGACTCCTAATTTTATTTTATTTTTATCTTGTTACAAGAGTTTCATTAAACACAAAAATGAGGGTTAGGACTTATGAGGTGTGAGCATCGGTGTTTCAACACGAGCACAATTGGTTTTGAAATACACAAATTGTTGATAGGTTTTTTTTAATATAATAATGGCACAATATTTGAATTTATGATTTCATGCAGTAATCTTTCAAGATTGAGATAATCAGAAAGTTGGTGCACGATGTGGAGGTTAGTTATATTGATGTGGGTAGTTATAGCAAGAAAATTGGCTATAGTCATTTAAATATTTGCTGGCAGTTCCCTTTAGAAGGTTATGTAAAAATAAACATGGATGGAGCAACTCGTGGTAATCCGAGTTTGACTACTATTACAAAGTGAAGGCACTGCAGTTTTAGTTCCCACGTGAATCATTACTTCGTAACTACTTTCTGTTGCATAGTTGAGATTCAGTTTTAGAATTAGTTATCCTTCTGTTTCCTTCTGTTTTCTTTCTGTTTCTTGTTAGCCCTTTACTCACGGTGCTAGTCTTTGTATATAAAGCTAGTATCATGTACACGAGAAATATAGAAAATTCATTCTGTTCCTTTTTACCAAAATGCAAAATACTGAGATGGTATCAGAGCTCTAAGAAGGGCTCTGGTAACCACGTTCTTCCGCTGACAATTTCTTGATTCTTCTTCCACTTTTGTTGAGGTTTATCACAATGGAAAACAATGATCAATTTCCAGAAAACATCACGAATCAATCGAATCCATTTTTCCTCCATCCGAATGAAAGTCCATCGATCGTTCTTGTATCGCCTCCATTAACAGGTAAGAACTATCACACATGGGCGCGCGCCATGACCGTGGCCTTGATTTCGAAGAATAAGTTGAGTTTTGTATATGGATCCATTACAGTTCCAGGTTCCACAGATCCACTGTTTCAACCTTGGTTGCGTTGCAACACTATGGTACTTGCATGGATCCACCGTTCTATTTCTGAAAGTATAGCACAATCTATACTTTGGATAGATCGAGCTTACGATGTATGGAACGATTTGAGAGATCGTTTCTCTCAATCTGACCTATTCCGTATTTCAGACATACAAGAAGATTTGTACAAGCTGCAACAAGGAGATCGAAGTATCAGTGAGTATTATACCCAACTGAAAACGCTTTGGGATGAGCTTGAAAATCTCAAGCCACTACCTCGATGCAGATGTACCTTGCCATGCAATTGTGGAGCTTTCATTCTGATAAGAGCATACAGAGACAATGATTATGTAATACGTTTTCTTAAAGGCCTTAATGAGCAGTACGCACAGGTCAGATCACAAATTATGCTTCTTGATCCTCTTCCCAATGTAAATAGAGTGTTCTCAATGGTGATACAACAAGAGAGACACTTACATTCAGATTTGTCCACTGAGATCAACAATGGTACAAATGTGTTTGCCAATCTAGTTAATCAGAATAGTTTCCAAAGAGGAGGTAATAGTCATGGCAGAGGGCGTGGACGCTCAACCAATTCTGGTAGAGGCTATGTGAATGGAGGAAAACTATGCACCTTCTGTGGTCGAACAAACCATACTGTGGAGACCTGCTTTCAGAAGCATGGGTTTCCACCTAATTTTCGTTTCAGAAGCAACTCTTCAGCAAATAATGTTGAAGCTATGAATTGGAATTCTAATCAAGAAGTTAGTTCTCAACCTTCAGATAATCAGTTTCCTTTCTCTAAGGAGCAATGTCAGCAACTCCTTCACTTGCTGCAATCTCAAAGTCAAGAAGGTGATATTAACAATCATGCTTCAAACCATGTGCAAGTGTCAGCCGCACAGGTAGATACAGATGTTCAAACTACTCCCACACAGTCAGGTAAATTTCATACAAAATGGTTGCTTGACACAGGGGCAACCGATCACATATCATATGAGAAATCCTCTTTTCTATGTTTGTCTAAAATCACACCTGTTTCTATCTCACTTCCAAATGGACACCAGATTTTTGCCACACATTCAGGCAGTGTTCGCATAACCTGCAACTTGATTTTGACCAATGTTCTTTATGCTCCTTCTT
Organism: Gastrolobium villosum; assembly: GCA_032173675.1. Lineage (NCBI taxonomy): Eukaryota > Viridiplantae > Streptophyta > Magnoliopsida > Fabales > Fabaceae > Gastrolobium > Gastrolobium villosum. The sequence continues at coordinate 40,654 of JAVKPL010000013.1, read as the reverse complement.
TTAATGTAAATCTAGTTTCTGTTACTAGACTACTAGAAAGTACAAAATGTTCACTAATCTTTCGTGAATATATGTGTTTTATCCAACAGCCCCATACCACAGTGATGACTGGTTTTGCTAGGAAGCAACAAGGATTGTATGTGATAATTCATGAAGATAGCACACAAGACTCTAATCAGCCATTTCCTCATTGTACTATAAATACCACTGCATCAAATAAAACAGCCTTTTTGTGGCATCGAAGGCTTGGCCATGCCTCTCTACCAATTATGCAGCAAATGGCCTTACATTTTCCTATTGTTTCTGCATCACCTGATGTATCTCCATGTGATGTATGCTTTTTAGCTAAACAGAAAAGACTCCCTTTTGTATCCAGCACCTCTCAATCAAGTAAAGTGTTTGATTTGTTACATGCAGACATTTGGGGCCCGTATTCTGTTCCCTCAATTCATGGTGACAGATTTTTCCTTACCTTAGTTGATGATTTTTCCAAATTTACTTGGGTTATCTTAATGAAAACTAAAGGTGAAACCCGTAAGTTTCTGGTTAGCTTCATTGCTATGATTGAAACTCAGTTTAGCACACCTTTAAAAATACTCAGAACTGATAATGGGAGTGAGTTTCTAATGAAAGAATTTTACTCAACCAAAGGCATCCTTCATCAAACCACTTGTATAGAAACCCCACAACAAAATGGTGTTGTAGAACGTAAGCACCAACATATCTTAAATGTTGCCCGTTCCATCCTTCTTCAATCCAACCTCCCTTTGTCCCTTTGGTCTTACACAATTTTACATGTCGTGCATCTCATTAACCGCACATCCACACCCCTTCTCTTACACAAATCCCCCTATGAGGTCCTGCATGGTAACCCACCTACCCTTGTTCATCTTAAGACCTTTGGCTGCTTATGTTATGTTTCTACCATTACTGCCCATCGTACCAAATTCGCTCCTCGATCACGCAAAGGTGTCTTCCTTGGTTACTCACCTGGAACCAAAGGCTACCTTGTCTATGACTTAGTTACCTGCCAGATCCACATTTCTCGGAATGTTATTTTTTTTTGAAGACCAATTCCCTTTTGTTAAACTACCTACCCCACGTGACTTCCCTGTTAGCAGTTCCCACCCATCACCCTCACCTTTTTCCTTACACAGCAACCCCATCACCTATGACTTACACAGCAACCCCATCCCTAATGACCTACCTACTGCCCTTCCCACCAACTTTCCTATTTCCCCTCCTTCACCTCTTGCTGACACATCTGTTTCTCCTTCTTCACCTCTTGCTGACACATCTATTTCTCCTTCTGCCTCACCCATAGCAGATGTGACCCAACCTCTTGCTGACACTCCTTGTCCTACTCCCACAGTGCCTCTCAGACGTTCAAACCGTCACCACCACCCTCCATGCTACCTTCAAGATTATCACTGCAGCCTCCTTGCTGCTACTACAACTCCATCTCCCTCAGGTATTACTTCCCCTTATCCTTTATCTAATTATCTTTCTTATGATACTTGTTCCTCTTCCTACAAACATTTTTGCCTCAATGTCACGATTCATACTGAGCCACACACTTATGCCCAAGCTGTTAAGCATTCTCATTGGCAGCAGGCCATGAAGAATGAACTCACTGCCCTTGAACTGAACAACACCTGGAAGTTGGTTACTCTTCCTCCACACAAGCAACCCATTGCCTGTAAATGGGTTTTCAAGATCAAATACTGTGCTGATGGTTCGGTTGAAAGACATAAAGCCCGTTTGGTGGCCAAAGGTTTCACACAGCTAGAGGGAGTGGATTACTTTGATACTTTCTCTCCAGTTGCCAAAGTCACAACCATTCGTGCACTTCTTACTATTGTTGTCGCCAAAGGATGGTATCTCCACCAACTAGATGTCAATAATGCATTCTTACATGGAGATCTTCATGAAGTAGTGTATATGACACCTCCTCCTGGCCTCTCTGTCCAGCCTAACCAAGTATGCCTCCTTCAGAAGTCTTTATATGGTTTGAAGCAGGCCAGTCGCCAATGGCACTCGAAGCTATCATCCACTCTCCTGTCTCTTGGTTACAAGCAGTCTAATGCAGACCATTCTCTTTTCACTATCCGGCATGGTTCTCTTTTCACTGCCTTGTTGATTTATGTTGATGATATCGTGCTGTCTGGCAATGATCTTTTTGAGATTAAACGGGTTAAACAGCATCTAGATGATTCATTCAAGATCAAAGACTTAGGAGACCTTCGTTACTTCCTTGGTTTGGAAATAGCACGTTCCAAAACTGGTGTTATCATCAACCAACGGAAATATACTTTGGAAATCCTTTCTGATGCTGGATACTTGGGTTGTAAACCCGTTTCCACCCCTATGGATTCTTCTGTTCATCTTACTATGACTGATGGCATCCCACTTGATGATCCTTCACCATATCGCCGTCTCATTGGCAAGTTGTTATACCTAACCACAACGAGACCCGACATTTCTTACTCAGTCAACCGCTTGAGTCAATTTGTTTCTAAGCCTCATGACACTCACTTACAGGCTGCTTATCGTATCCTACGTTACTTAAAAGGCTCCCCTGCAAGTGGTCTCTTCTTTCCTGCTTCTAATCCTCTCTCAGTTTGTGCCTTTGCTGATTCTGACTGGGGTTCATGTGTTGACACAAGGTAACTGGTTAACAAGTTTCTCTTTTAGATTGGGATTTTGCTCAGCTTTTAAAGCAAGACTTTGGGGTATGCTTCATGTCCTTGAGGTGGCTTGGAATGCTGCCTACAGAAGGGTCATTCTGGAAAGTGATTCGCTTATGGCAATCACTGGGCTCACCAAACAGGGTGCAACAGTTCGTGAGGAGCGCTTGTTATCTGGTATACGAACGTGGATTGGACAGGATGGGAAGTTCGAATTCAATCTACTTTTAGGGAAGAGAATATGCAAATTACTTGTTAAACTCAGCGGAACAAGTTGATCATATTTTCTTTGAGAAACCTCTAGATGGAGTTTTTCTATTATTTATGGCAGATCTTACGTATGTGGGGAGAGAACGTTTAGTTACTCTTCCTTGTTAGTTTATTTCTTTTGTTTTTGCTTGCTTGGTCTAATCCCTTTTGTTTATAAAAAAAAAAAAGTAGACATCTAAATAGGCTTTATTGTATAAGTTTTTTTTTTAAGTAACTTTCGGTTGAAAAAAACCCATTTAAATGGGCCCTAAATAATAAAGTATGGGTTTAACTTGTTTGCAGTTATTAAAGAAAAATTTGTCTGTCACTCTCACAAATAAAGCAACGAGTCCCACAAAAAAGGAGTGAGTCTCATGCAAAAGAGAAATCATTTAAATTTTTTTGCCTATATACTCTTAAGACTGAAAAGTACATTATACGTTGCATATAAATTTTTTGCAACAACTGTTGAATTTTTTTTTCCATAAAATATTTGTAAAATTATTGAGAAAGCATAAATTATAGTTTATTGGCCTATTGGCTGTAAAATAGGAAAAATTTAAAGGTTTTGTATTTCTCATTTAACATGAGAATTCAAACTTTCTTACATACCCTTCGATTTCTGTGCTGACATGGGTCCTACATCTAATTTTTTCTAACACATGGGTCCCACATGCTTTTTATCTCTACAACATAAGATTTCAATTCTCATTTAACATGAGAAATATAAAACCCAAAATTTAAAGTGGTCTCGACCCGTTCTTTCATTAAAAATGTGATATTTAAAGAAAAATATATATTTTTTTTTATCTCTAATCTCTCCTCACTCTTATCTCTCTTTCTCTCTCTTAGATCCTATTGATTTGAGATGTGCACGGGACCACAAAATTAAAGCTCCTAGATCAGAAATCTACTTGTTTAACTTGGGAATTGCGATGGTGTCAGTCTCAAGAAAAGCTGGCTAAAGAGAAGGCGTAAACAATTTATATGTCAATCGTTCCTTCCGTGAATAAAAATCAATCATCTAACATTTGATCATCATTAGCATTAACAAAAGTTTAGTGTTCTGGGACATTCTTAACTGTCAAGTAATTACAAAATTATATGATATACTAAAAAAATAGATAATCTTATGTAATAATAAGAACCTTTTAAATATGTAAACAGATAATAATAAAAACTTTAAATATTGGATAATCCACTGATCCCTTGATTTTTTTACATTAAGGATTACAATTTTTCACTTTACTTTGTGATGAGGTTATCCGCAGCAAGTATATATATATATATATAACTATGCATGGTTGCCATCCCACGTGGCATCTTCCCCGCCTTTGTCATTCATTGATTGAATTGATCACCTAAAATATTGGAACAGGAAAACATATTTAGAATTTTTTTATGATATACAAATCACGAAAATAATATATATAGACTAAATTTCCTAGGTGGAAATGTTATGTGAGATATAAGTATGGGAAAAAAGTATCTAATGTTATTTTAAATAACTTTGTCTAATGTTCATCGAAATGACGTCGTTTTGGGATTAAAAAATTAAAAAATTAGAATGATAAAGACTATTATAACCTTGAAATAAATTAAAATTACAAAAATACCAGATTTTCGTCCCAAAACGACGTCGTTTCGATGAACATTAGATAAAGTTATCTAAAGTAACTTTAGAAAAAACAAACCCATATAGTATTCACTCAATTTTTTTTTTGTTCTTTGAAAATTTTGGACATATAATGTTCAAGATTTTCATGCGGAAATATTTTTTTTTCTCTTTCTATTTATTTGTTTTCAATCATATGACAAGTTAAGGATAAACAAAATTTAACTCATCAATTTATTGTAACAAGAATAAAGATGTGGTACCTGTAATATAGTATGGTTGAGAATGCTGCTGAAATGGGATGACAATTTCCGGTCTCATATTCTCAAAATCATGCAAATAATTTGAGCAAAAGGTATTATAAATGGTAGAATCAATAATAGCATTCTTATTGTCATGAAGATAATCTAATGCATTATCAACTCCTTCTACTTTGTGTTTCCCTTTGGTGCCATTGCATGCCATCAAATCTTGTGCGGACTTTAATCCTTGAGGTGGCAATTGTAATAGTTGTTTTTGGCCTCTGAATATCTTAAGTTCATCGAAAACTTTTTTATATTCATTGTAAACTTTTGTGTACTCTCCATAAGGACCATGTATGGGATCCCTTTGCCTACAACATGCTTCCCAAATCAATGAATCAACAACCCTTCTTCGATCTTCCTCTTTAGCATTCCTTACCAACTTGGTTATGTTGCTAACACCAAAAACCTTGTGCACAGCGTGGAACTCATGGCTTTTGTTTGCTGGAAAATAAGGTGCCAATATACAATTTTCACTGCATTTCTTCCTTTGATGCTTGCATGCTGCACATGCTGGATGCATCCCATTATTATTTCTTTGCATCCTGTAATTAAAGAGACTTTATGTAAATATGATATAAGTCAATCATACATATATTACAAAAAAATATGCATTTAGCGGCGGTTCATTTTTGGTATACGTGACGGTTACAACTGCCACAAATTGCAAAAATGCATTTAGCGGTGGTTGTAACCGTCGCGTATACCAAAAATGAACCGCCGCAAAATGCCTGTTTTTTGTAATGTATAATAGAAACAGATTTTAAGTTCAAAATATTCTTACAAAAATAAAATAAAAAAGAGTTTGCTTGAAAGAGACTGAAAAATAAAAACATGCAGAACTTGACACCAATTTCTTCCGTTATCAAATCTTTAAATCTAAAGAAAATAAAAATAAAGAACAAAAGATGCTTTTGGAAAAAATAATTATCTATATTTTCTATAGCTATTTACATAACTTCTAAAACTATATCAATATACTGTGTAATACGATCTTCTTTTGAATTGTTATGACTTTATTAGTTGTTATTGTTATTGTTATACTATATAATGATGATTGGAAAAGAAGAAAGAATGAGAAGAGTATGGCAGTGCTAGCATATGCAGCACATGCCAAAGGCTCTCCATAAATTTAAAGAGGATCTATATATATATATATTAATGCTCTTATAATGCATATCTTGTTTAATTTTGAGAAGAAAAACATGCACCGAGACAATAGAAGAAATTAGAGTAGAATTCAAGATACAAACCTCGGGCAAATGTTATTGTCTTCAAGTGAATGGAAATATCAATATCTAGTATAAATAAGATATAATATATAGTTATGTATAGAAAAATTACTGTTTTGTGTAGGAAGAGCATGGAAAGATGGTTCAAGGTTCATGTCTCTTGGAGTGATGATTATTTAAGTGTAGGACTATATGTTGTTGACTGATTAAACTTTTAGTGTTTGCTTATGTTACTTAATTTGTGTCTGATAGTAATGAAACTAATTATCTAGCTAGGCATGCTCTTGCCGTGAGGTAAATTTGAGAAACTTATTTTTTATTATATATATCTAAATAAATTATTGAGGATGAGTGGCAGAATCATAAATTTTGTTAAAAGGGATGAAATTATAATGCATTTGATACATTTACGGTTGGCCAATTGTACATGGCTCAACTATTGATTCAAGATGTCCGGTGTTAACCAGAATTGTGGCGGAACTAGCTACTATATATGGCCCAATTGTTAAAAGAAATAATAATTTGAAATATAACCAATTATGATCAAATCTAAATCCAAATGAAATAACAGATATAATTATGAGTTGTTTGGGAAGAAAATAAAAGTAACACATTTGGCATGATTTGAGATGTAAGATTTGGAACGTATTTTGAATGATTTAATTATAATTATTTATTTATTTTAGAAGTTATTAATTACTGTTATATTTGTTTTAGGAATTTTCCTTATCTTTGGATTTTAAATTTTGAATTTTAGATCAATTTATAATTAATCTATAAAAGGGTGCTTATGACCTATGTTGTAGTAGTTAAATTTTGTTATTATGCTAATAAAAATTAGAAACAAAGGTTATTCTTTTGTAAAAATCCTAACTTTTTTTCTTTGGTGAAAGAAAGGGCTTAATAGCCTAAACAATGTAAATATTCCTAGTGCTAGAAACAACACAAATATCAGCGAAAAATAAACAACTAAGCCCAGGAGGAACATGACTAAACTCCTTATACACATAGTTCCGGTTGAAACAAATCAAATGGTTGGCAAGCCAATCAGCACACTGATTTCCTTCACGGTGGATGTGTTGAAGTTGGAGATCCCAATCTTTATTCAACCAAGTCCGAATGCGAGTAACAATATGAGATTCTCGGACATCATTACCTTTATTGGTAAGCAACGTGATCACCGAAGTGGAGTCACTTTCAATTATAAGTTTCCTAAACCCTTTGTTCCGAGCAAATTCCAAGCCTTTCAGAATACCCCATAACTCTGCTGTTAAAGCTGATACAATGCCCACATGATAAGCAAAGCCCCCCAGCCATTGAACATCTGATCCTCTACATAATCCCCCACGAGCAGCTACTCCTGGAGATCCTTTGGCTGCACCATCTGTATTTAACTTTATCTAGCCATGATGTGGTGGATGCCAAGCAATTCGCAACTGAATAAGCATGCCGGTTTTCTTCTTACTTCCGTTGACACCGAAAGCATGATCAATATCCATAGTCGGGCGATGCACCTTATTAACAATGAGATCAGCATTAATACCTTCTTTCCCATGATAAACGACATTTCTTACATTCCACAACTCCCAGCAAGTTAGAAGGAATATTGTATCCCAATTCAAGCTAATGGGTCCCTTCATAGCATTACAAATGTTAGATAACATACAGTCTACCCATTCCTTATCAAAGAAAGAAGCTAGTTGTTGGGCAAGTGGCTTCTTTACAGGAGGATGCGAGAGAACACCTATAAGGGGTGAATAGGTGTTCTAAACTTTTTCATAGTAGATCCTTAAATCTGTAAAGTCTAGACAAAGTTGAACTAACAAGTTCAATCACCACACCAACTCAATAAGATTGATAGTTATCAGATTATCTTGCAAGTTCAGTTCAGATAACAGTCACAAAGTTATAACAATTTTACTAATTTTATCTTAGTTCCTTATTTGCCCAAAATAATTTCTATATTATGTATATCAATAGAAAATGTACCTGACCTTTTATTTTACAGAGCAAACGAAGCAACAACCTTTCTTACTTAAAACAGAAAATGATTAATTTCCAAATATCATAAAACAGTTTAAGTGTTACAGAAATTATAATAGAACCAGTAAGTGTAGATACAAGGTATGTTTTGATGATAACAAAGTGACAACAACAAAAAGAGAAGTGCATTGATCAATAGCGAAAAGCATCAACCATATGTGGATATTGAAGATGTATGATGTAGCCACACAAGAAGAGTGCTGTCATATCAAAGTGGCAAGATCATTGGATCAAGAGAAACGCCAATATTAAAGACAAATAACCATGGATAACATATAAGAGAAGCACAATAGCATAACCATGGTGAAAAATGATCAAAACCAACAAAGTGTCAAGCATTGTCATATCCAACAAGTCAAAGCATCAAGTTCAAGAAAAGATCCAAGACACAAGACATAAAGCTAAGTCTAAAATCATATTTGGAATATATCTTTAGGACTTAGAATATATGTGAGGGTATATGATAGATTGCATTGCATGAGCTCAAAGTTTTTCTCAAAGTAAACATGTTTTTCAAATTGCATAATCATAATCTTTATATACTTGAAAGAAATTTGAAAAATTCGAGAAAAAGATCATTGAGATATTTTATAACTTCAAAACATATTTATTAAGTCAAGATCTTTCACAAAAAGTGGTTGGAAGCAAGCTAGAACACATTTGAACCCAAAATTTGTTGCTTAATTTTGCTTCTGCCTTACATACAACTTTTCGTATCTAAGATTATGTATATGGATCTTGTGTTCTTCATAAAAGTTGTAGATCTTTCTTTTATCTTTCTAACGAGATCAAGATCATATCAATCCAACAAGTATAACTCAAGTTACGCCCAAAATACGAAACAGTGTTCTTGCTGTCAATAAAGTATGCGAATACCTGATGCAGTATTCGAATACCTGATGAAGTATTCGAATACCAAACGAAAAGTATTCGAATACTTGCTGGGAAAAAGGCCTATAATGGCTATAAATGGCTATAAATGAAGTATTCTAATACCACACGAAAAATATTCGAATACTTACTCAGCAGAATGCATAAAACGGCTAGTTTTAATGGAAACACTATAAATACATTCCTTATGAACCTAAAACGTATTGATCACCATTCCTACACATCATAATGATGATTTGAGAGCTTCTACACTATCATTTGCATATTCTTTCATATCTTTCAATGATCAAACATATTTGAGCTCATATCTTGAAAATCCATATACCCATAGTGCTTCAAGTTGTATATTCACACTTTGAGAGTGTATATTCATTTCCAAATATTTCCCTCCTAGTATTATTGAGTTGAAAGGGTTGTGAGACCCACTGTTTGAGAGGTAGCCAAATACCTAAGTAAATTTGGAGTGAATTGTAAGGTTACTAACTTGGAGATTGAAAGGTATCCAAGAACCCGAAATCTTGGAAGATTGTAAACGTTTTTCAAGCACCCGTGAAGCTTGACCATTAGTGAAAGAGTTGATCGAGCGGCTTCAGTCTGGACGTAGGTCACAAGTGGTGGTGACCGAACCAGGATATATTGTGTTAGCAATTCTCTAAACTCTAAACTCTTTATTTCTAGCACTTTAATTGATTCTTTGATATATTGTATGTGCTAGTATAAGTTCTACAATTGTGATATATTATACATTATGGATTGTCTGAATTAGCTTTCCACATATCAAAGTTTGCTTGAAATGATTATTTAGAAACTAGAATGGGGCCTTTGCGAAAATTTCGTAATACTCAATTCACCCCTCCTCTTGAGTATGGAAGCCACATTCCTAACAGTAAGGTGCTACAGCACTCTAAAACAAGAATCAATGTAACTGTCAGTCTCTAAACAAAATATTCAGAAATTAAATCAGAGAGATAAGAGACACACGATATATTCGGGTTCACACCCACTAAGCCTAATTAGGGTGCTACGTCCAAACTGAAGTAGCTGCAGATATTTTATTTATCACAAGTGTACCTGTTTTACAAACACGTGTCACACAAGCAATCAAACAAAATATCAAAAATCTTCCTAGTGCCTACACTACTCCAAGCTCTGAGAATACTCTCAAGCTGAACCTACGGAGTTCACCAACTCCTCTCACACAAGACCTCCACTCTCCCTAGTAGATTCTTGAGGCTCCAGGCCTTGAGACACACTCTCAAGCCAAGCACAAGGTTGCCAACCCACTCGGTTGCACCCACACTCACCTAAGACAGATTTATAGCACGCAACTACTCCACTATAACAACCAATACATAATTTTTCAGAACTGTAACAAGTGAAATAACCCAAAAATACAGTGTCCTATCACACCAAATATATCACAGTAATATCAAACTAAGCTCCACAAAATTTATGCCATATGCAGAAAATTAAACCAATGACATGTGTATCAAAATCTCTAAAATTAATGCACAAAGGAGCTTGGATATTACACAATTAATTTTCTAATCAATGAATATCAATAAATCTGATTTAACAAAAAATATCACAATGTAAATATAAAAATCAGATTCCAGATTTTAACTGTAAATCTTTATACCAATGAACAACTCAAGAATTTAATATTCAGATTAAACAACTCAAAATCCCTAAAGCATATGAAATAATAGATATGGAGATTTCAGATTAAATGCTTTAAATCAAGGATTCAGATAGGATTTGAGTTTCTTGAGTATACCGTAAAAAGTCCCAAATATTTCAGTCAAAAAACCTAGAAATTTTTCTCCAAGAAGATATACAGCCACCACAAGGAAATAAGGAACGAAATCTTTCTCCAAGAAGATATGAAAACCGAGAGGTGAGAAACAGAATAGAATTAGCGCTCCTTTCTTTATTTTTCTCAGAAGCTGGAAACTCAAGAAGTTGTTAAACACAAAGGAAATTGAACTGTTGAAAATCAGCGCAAATAGGACGAAACGAACTTCTTCAGAACGAATATCACAGTGCAAATCTCGTAGCTTTTCTTTTTTGATTGGTAAAGTGTATTAACTTTAGGGTTTTATAAGAATTATGTTATAGGAAAAGTGTTTGTGTTATGTTATAGAGATTCATTTTGCGTGCCAGAATTTTTTATTTTATTTTTGCTGTGGGCCCCACAAAATGTTATGAGTGTAGGAACATTTTTCTGGTCATGCTAAATTATAGATGATAAACCCTTACCTTTAACCCTTTTTACTATTATATATTATTTTCACACAAAGTCCAACGACGTCAAATAGTGGAGCATATCTAATAATCTTATTTTTCAAATTGGTGAAATCATTAAATGAGCTTTATTATTATATTATTTTTTATTTCACTAATGTTACTTTTTAATTCAAAACTTACTTTTGTTTATTATATTATTATTTTGTTTTCCAAAAGCTAAAACTCACGTAACATTTTTGAAACCTGGAAAGCTATTTTATTTTTATTATATTTATTTAATTGTTTTAAATCTTAATCATAACAAATAAAACTAATCATTATTATTTACTATGAAATTAAATGCAATGATGTGTATCGGAGCTTAGGAAGATACTATATGATATAATATTGTGTGTAACAAAATATCTAAAAATACCTAATCACTTGTATCTTCAAATTCCCTTTTCAATTTGAGACTTCTTGTAAACCTTTTGCCATCATCAAAATATATATTTCATAATGCATAGGAGGTCTTCAATCTCCCCCTTTTTGATGATGGCAATTTAAACTCAAATTGAAACAATTAAGGGTTAGTAGCATAAGATATTTAAATCACATAATCACATACTCCCTCTAAACATATGCATACTCAAAATTATTATGCTAATTAAAAGTAAGGCATACATATGTTCTCAAAACTTCTCTAAACTCCCCTTAAAATATGCATAAGCTCATAAGTTCAATTTGACGATATTTATATTTTCTCCCCCTTTGACATCATCAAAATCAATTATAGCATAATAAGGATTAAAGATGGATAAGGCATATAACAAGCATATCATATAACCAAAGATTACCCATGTCTTGTACCAAGTTTTGATTCTTTGCAATCCTTGGGCTTATCTAAGAGATTCTTCAATTTGTTAGCATCTTCAATGTAATCTTCATCTTTTCTTTCATTTCCAATTTCTTTCAAATATCTACAACATAATCTTCCACCTTGCCTTTCTAGGCACATTAGCAAGATCAAGCGTTTATCATATAAAACATGTAATCTAATTTACACAACAATTTTATATTTCATCAAAAAATTGCTAATTGACATCTTATAAAGGAAGATGTTGCAAATGAGCTTGATGTCCTTTTTTGAAAGAATTGAATATCAGAGTAAAACAAAGAATTTTTTTTCAACTATATAGGCACATAGTGCATGAAGTAAGTTTTCTATCCATATATAGAACATTTATATTGAACAAGTATAACATAAGATGAGTTAAAACAGTCTATGCATGTCATATTAAACACCAAACAACAACTAGATATCATGTGCAAAATGATTTATCAAATAAAATAGTCCATGGCACATGATGCATACATGCATGCTCACTAAGTTTTCTTAGGAACATATATCATGTTCTTAACCTTGGGGCTAAAGAACATGCTAGATGTGTTAGGTTGAGGTCCATAAGATGTTGAAGCAATGTTGCTCACATTTATAGTCCTCTTAGGAACCCACTTAAGATTAGTTCCTTTTAGGCCATATTTTTTAATATTGCATTAATATACAAGATGACCACTTATGCAACAATATGTACATTTCTTGAATGGTAGTTTAGACATAAACCTAGGGGGATAATGGTTTGTCTTTCTTGATTCAACAAAAGGAGATTTTTGAAAACCAAGTCCATATTTAGTAGATTCAACCCTTTGTCAACCAAGGAGGACATTCAAGTTGTCTCTCCCACTAGTCATTCTATCAACCATTACCTTCAAACTATCCACTTCATTAGATAATTCAACACATTTAGTACATGAAATAGTGGAAGGGAGATTCACATTATCACATGATCCAACAAGACAATTCATGAAAAGATTTTCATTTTTAAGAGCTTCATTGTCTTTCATTAGAACATTTACAATGGTGGTCAAACTATCAACTTTGTCTTGCAAGCAATTTTTCTCATTTTTAATTTTCTTAACCTTAGAGGTTAATTTTTCATTTTCAACTTGCAAATACTTATAAGCATACAACAAATCATCATATGATGGACCGACCATAGAAGATGTATCACAAGAGGAGCGAGAACTACATATTGAACTAGAATCACATACCGAATCAAAATCCCACATAGAACTAGAAGAGTGGTTAGAATGTACCTCAATTTGATCTTTTTCAATTTGTGTCATGAAGCAAATGTTAGCTTGTTCATTTGATGAAGAGCTTGTGGTACTTGAAGTCTCATCCGAAAATGCCATGTAAACTCTCTTCTTTTTGCTCTTACCTTTTTTGAACTTGCCGTTGTCATATTTATTCTTTTTGTTTGGGCAGTCCTTTTGGAAGTTACCTTCCTTTCCACACTCAAAACAAGCATTGTTTGAGTTGTTTTCCTTTCTACTTGGGTTGTTGGCCCTTCTTCTCCTTTTGTTGTACTTCTTGTTGAAGAACTTGGTGAACAACTTGTTAAACTTTTTCATGAACATTATCATTTCGTCGTCTTCACCGGTGCTTGATTCACTTGATGGAGTATCAGTACTTTTCTTACTTTGCTTTGATTAGGAAGAAGAAACTTTTAGGGCTATACTCTTTGAAATTTTCTTGTTAAGTTCACGGTTCGCCCTTCTATTTAATTCCAACTCATGCTCCTGAAGCTTTCCAAATAAAGTAGCAATAGACATAGTGGAGAGATCTTTAGCTTCATAAATTACCGAAGCCTTTGCATCCCATTCCTTTGTAAGACATCTCAAAATTTTGTTAACCAATGGTTCATCATCATGAAAAATATTTAAAGCATTCATTGATGTAACTACATGCATGAAATGTTTTTGCATCTCAAATATAGATTCACCCTCATGCATCTCAAAGAGCTCAAACTCTCTAGATAATGCATTTTGTTTAGAACGCTTTACTTCACTAGTACCCTCATGGGTTGTTTCTAAAATGAGCTGTAACACCCCGTGTTAACCCGGTTTGTTAACATGTCATCGTATTAAGCTACGCTTAATTAAAATGCGGAATGACTTTTTCTTTAATTCAATAATGACGTCATTATACTTCGCCAAGTTGATTACTTAATCAATTTCATGAAATAACGCCTGTATGTAAATTGCAAGACAACTAAATGAATATCTCATATATAAATATTAAAGTGAGTATCTAAGTCACGGGACTACAACACATAGTCTGGACCACAAATCCTGATACCTTATTACAACTTTAAATTAAACAAGACATAACCAAGTCTATGTGACATGGACAATCCCCATGCTCACCAAATAAGGCAACAATGCCTAACATCAGTCTCAACAGCGACAATAATAGCATGAAGCTAAAAACATAAAAGCAGTAAACAGCATCCAGCATCAGCTCATAACAGCATATCATCATGAGCAGCATAAAACATGCATCAACTAAGCTCTGGCCTCCTGCCACAAGGAGTCTCAACTCCTGGGTTCCCTGAACCTGAAGGATCTTCCCACCCCAAGCTCACTTACATGTTCAGTATAAGTTCTAAAAGCAGTAATTTCCATTATAAGTTCCAAAAGTATGCAGTGCAACAGATATTCATGACATGTGTGTTATCACTATTCTACTGGCCAGAGAAAATGCAAGAATACGTCCATTACCCGTATAGTAGTACAAGGAACATCGCTTGCACCTCACCCACAGCCTCACCATATCTTATGTACCATATACTCAGGCTTACCGTATAGGTGGACCCACATGCATATCATAAAAGCACATTGCATATAAAAGCTCAATAGCATTTCCAAAACAGCAAAAGCATGTAACACAGCATGCATATAACCATCTCCCCATGGGACATGGTAGAACCACAACATGGCTAAACCGAGGACACGAAAGCTTACCTTGCAAGCTCACAATCCTATGCCAAGAGTCCACGCAGCTCAAGTCTAATACACAGTAGATCACAATCTGATTTAGGACCAGCAATCATATCAATACTCAAAGCTCATAAACACAAGCATAAAGACTACGCTTTTCCTTTTACGTTTTACATCTTAAGTCTTCCCACAAAGCTATAAGCCCTTAACCCCTTAGGTTCTAACTTAGATAATTTATTACAGAAGTACCACCTCATCACACTAGGGTCCAGAAACCCAAACATCAATTCTGTATGAACAGTACCTTACTGCTCCTCGAAATCCCAGAATATCCGGATATACGTCGGGGGCATATCCGGATATCACAGAACCCCTTATCCGGATATCAATATCTGGATACCATATCCGGATATCAATATCTGGATATTCACAACCACATATCCGGATATTTCGCGATAGAACACAGATTCTGCATTTTGCGAAAATCCAACCAATGATCCAACTTTCACCAATTCTAAACATTAAAGCATGCATCTTTAATTATGTTTTAGGTCTACATGCCAGTTGGTTACTTGTTTACTCATTAAACATGGCAAGACATCAACTCTGACCATTAAAACCCATGATCAAAGTTAGGGAACTTACCCCAAAGCTTAAAAATCAGCAAGCAAGGCTCTTGGAGCTCACCACATTGCCTCTACAGTTCAGCCTACCAAAGAGCACGAAAATGGCATACAAAGATGAGTTTTTTGCACCCAAAGATGACTCTTTGAAGCTCACAAGGTCACCACCAAATGCTCTCACCAAACCACCACTAAAACAACAACAAGAACCCACCAAGACAACCAGCTCAACTTAGAAAATTACTCCTTTCACACTCATAAGTCCAAAGCCCACTCATACCAAGAGATTTAGTGAAGAACTACGGAGAAAGGTGATCAAAATGGTGATTTTTCAAGCAAGGAAGAGGGTGGTGTAACGCCCGGCCGCTTCAAGAATCAATGACTATCCCCACATACTAACACGAGACTTTTCAGTGTGCTTTTTCCTCACTCGCACACTTCCAGGGAAAACTTCCCAAGAGGCCACCCATCCCAGAATTGCTCCAAGTCAAGCACGCTTAATTATGGAGTTCTTCCGTTCCGGGCTACCGAAAAGCAGATGCATCTTGTTAGTATGGGTAGTATCAATTAATTCTTATAAGTTATCCCAAACTGTGCAGTCTCATACCTGCACAGTTCTTGGAATCTCTCTCTTTCGGGTGTCGATTCGATTCATTCATGTATGTAACCCCCCGCTGGAAGCCTGTCAGGAGTCGCTCATTGTCCATGCCTCTTTGCACCGGCGATCACTCCCCGCCCTCGTCAGCACTCAGGATTTTACATGCCCACCAGCTTCCGCCTGGTTCGTCCTCGAACCACACCGTACTGGAAGAGAGGCTCTGCTTTGATACCACTTGTAACGCCCGGCCGCTTCAAGAATCAATGACTATCCCCACATGCTAACACGAGACTTTTCATTGTGCTTTTTCCTCACTCGCACATTTCCCGGGAAAACTTCCCAGGAGGTCACCCATCCCAGAATTGCTCCAAGTCAAGCACGCTTAACTATGGAGTTCTTCTGTTCTGGGCTACCGAAAAGCAGATGCATCTTGTTAGTATAGGTAGTAGCAATTAATTCTTATAAGCTATCCTAAACTATGCAGTCTCTTACCTGCACAGTTCTTGGAATCCCTCTCTTTCGGGGGTCGATTCGATTCATTCACGTATGTAACCCCCCGTTGGAAGCCTGTCAGGAGCCGCTCCTTGTCCATGCCTCTTCGCACCAGCGATCACTCCCTTCCCTCGTCAGCGCTCGGGATGTTACAGGTGACAGCAAGGGAGGCTCAAGGTTCAGCAAAAGTCACGTAGGAGGCTGCAAAATGACTTAGAAAATTGTGCCAACTAATGTATAAATAAGCGGTTTAAGTCATAACGCACAGTATTAGCCTTAATAGCTATGCAAAACGTTTTAATCCTAAACTTTGGAATTTTAACCTACTAATTTTTCTAAGATTTATTCATATTTTTATTTTATTTTTTAGAGCACCTTTCCCGTACGCGCTTTTCCATAGCCAATATCAATTCTGGCATCAGTTCTCATTATTTTGACTTGAAACTTGTTTTACAAGTCCTACATATTATTCTAGTAATTATCATTCACTTGTTATAATTTTCCGGGATACTTAACTTGTATGCATTTATACCGAGTAGCAGAACCGGTATCTGCGTTTTTCGCCCGAAAAGCGACTTTCAACATTATTACTCACTTTCTATAATTATTACAGTCTCATAATAATTATTAGGGTCAATTATGGAGTTATTTCCTAATTATCACAATTAATTAATTTAATTACCTTAATTAACGGTGCGGGTTCTTACATGAGCCACATCTCACGTGCGGTCTTACATGAAGATACTCGGTAGTATTCATCCTTACCAAGTGCATTAACTATTAAGTTCTTTGCTTTTGAGTTGTATTGGTCACTCTCTAATTCTGCTCTAGTAAACTCTATGTATTTTTTAAGCACACCTTTACCATTGTCATCTAGTCTAGTTGGAGATTGATATCCTTCCTCTATACTATACCAAATTTTAAGATTTACTGACTCAAGGAAAATCTACATCTTTATTTTCCAGTAGGGATAGTCAATCCCATTAAAAAATGGAGGGCGATAGGTGGAACCACCCTCAAGAGGAATATCCTGACGGAAAGAAGCCATATGATCTTTAAGTCTTTGGCAATGGCCAATCACTCAGAGCACGAAGCTCTGATACCACTTGTTAGGCAAGTGGCTTCTTTACAGGAGGATGCAGGAGAACACCTAAGGGGGGGTGAATAGGTGTTCTAAACTTTTTCAAAAAAAATTTCTTAGTAGATCCTTAAATCTGTAAAGCCTAAACAAAGTTGAACTAATAAGTTCAATCACCACACCAACTCAACAAGATTGACAGTTACCAGATTATCTTGCAAGTTCAGTTCAGATAACAGTCACACAGTTATAACAATTTTACTAATTTTATCTTAGATCCCTATATGCCCAAAATAATTTCTATATGATGTATATCAATAGAAAATATATCTAACCTTTTATTTTACAGAGCAAACGCAGCAACAACCTTTCTTACTTAAAACAGAAAATGATTAATTTCCAAATATCATAAAATAGTTTAAGTGCTACAGCAATTATAATAGAACCAGTAAAGTGCTACAACACTCTAAAACAAGAATCAGTGCAACTGTCAGTCTCTAAACAAAATATTCAAAAATTAAATCAGAGAGATAAGAGACACACGATATATCCTGGTTCACACCCACTAAGCCTAAGTAGGGTGCTACGTCCAGACTGAAGTAGCTGCAGATATTTTATTTATCACAAGTGTACCTGTTTTACAAACACACGTCACACAAGCAATCAAATAAAATATCAAAAACCTTCCTAGTGCTTTCACTGCTCCAAGCTCTAAGAATACTCTCAAACCGAACCTACGGAGTTAACCAACTCCTCTCACACAAGACCTCCACTCTCCCTAGTAGATTCTTGAGGCTCCAGGCCTTGAGACACACTCTCAAGCCAAGCACAAGGTTGCCAACCCACACGGTTGCACCCACACACCTAGGACAGATTTACAGCACGCAACTACTCCACTTTAACAACCAATACAGAATTTTTCAGAACTGTAACAAGTGAAATAACCCAAAAATACAGTGTCCGGTCACACCAAATATATCACGGTAATATCAAACTAAGCTCCACAAAATTTATGCCATATGCAGAAAATTAAATCAATTGGATGTGTATCAAAATCTTTAAAATTAATGCACAAAGGAGCTTGAATATTACACAATTAGTTTTCTAATCAATGAGTACCAAGAAATCTGATTTAACAAAAAATATCACAATGTAAATATAAAAATCAGATTCCAAATTTTAACGGTAAATCTTTATACCAATGAACAACTCAAGAATTTAATATTCAGATTAAACAACTCAAAATCCCTAAAGCATATGAAATAATAGATTTGGAGATTTTAGATTAAATGCTTTAAATCAAGGATTCACATAGGATTTGAGTTTTTGAGTATACCGTAAAAAACCCTAAATATTTCTGTCAAAAAACCTAGAAATTTTTCTCCAAGAAAATATGCAGCCACCATAAGGAAATAAGGAACGAAATCTTTCTCCAAGAAGATATGAAAACCGAGAGGTGAGAAACAGAGTAGAATCAGCGCTCCTTTCTTTGTTTTTCTCAGCAGATGGAAACTCAAGAAGTTGTTAAACACCAAGAAAATTGAATTGTTGAAAATCAGCGCAAATAGGACGAAACGAACTTCTACAGAACGAATATCACAGTGCAAATCTCGTGGCTTTTCTTTTTTGATTGGTAAAGTGTATTACCTTTAACACTTTTTACTATTATATATTATTTTCACACAAAGTCCAACGACGTCAAATAATGGAGCATATCTGATAATCTTTTTTTTTTCAAATTGGTGAAATCATTAAATGAGTTTTATTATTATATTATATTTTATTTCACTAACCAATGTTACTTTTTAATTCAAAACTTACTTTTGTTTATTATATTATTATTTTGTTTTCCAAAAATTAAAACTCACGTAACATTTTTGAAACCTGGAAAGCTATTTTATTTTTATTATATTTATTTAATTATTTTAAATCATAATCATAACAAATAAAACTAATCATTATTATTTACTATGAAATGCAATGATATGTATTGGAGCTTATGAAGATACTATATGATATAATATTGTGTGTAACAAAATATCTAAAATACTTAACCACTTGTATCTTCAAACTCCCTCTTCGATTTGAGACTTCTTGTAAACCTTTTGATCAATGGATAGGAGGTCTTCACTAGTCTCCTCGGTGATAGTAGCTTATACCAAACTGCTTTTGCCACTTCACAGTCTCTTAACTCATGAAAGTCCGTTTCATAAGCACTAAGACATCTAGAGCAAATTGGATTCGCTTATGACCAATTAGCAACCCATGCACTTGTTGGTAATCTACGGTGAAGACATTTCCACATAAAAATCCTCACTTTCTGAACCCTTCCAACGCCAAAGAGCATTCCACACTTGATCTGGTATACTATGATTTGCGAATGGAATTCTTTTCTGTATAAGAACCTGGTAGGCATCTAATCACTTCTCATAGTGGCCAAAATCGTAGTCAGATTGATTTCTTTCTGGCTAGAAGAGAAGATAGAACTTCTTGTGTCGACTGTAAGGTCTACCCTGGAGAGTGTGTCGCTACGCAACATAAGCTGGTAGTCTTGGATGTTCGGTTCAACAAAGTACTTACAATGAAGAAGAGGGCTCAGAACCCAAGGATAAGGTGGTGGAAGCTTAAGGAGGGAAAAGAGAGAGAGTTCAATGAAAGAATGTTGCACGATGGACCTTGGGAGTTTGATGGAGAAGTAAATGCAATATGGAATGAGATGGCTAAGTTTATTCAAAATTTGGGAAGGAGGGTGTTGGGAGAAAGTAAAGGAAATGGATTTCTTGCAAAGGAAACATGGTGGTGGAATGGAGAGGTGCAAGAGGCAATTAAACATAAGAAGGAGTGCTTTAGATCTTTGCATAAAAGTCCCAGTGAAGAGAACTTGCAAAAGTTTAGATTGGCGAGAAAAAATGCAAAGAAAGCAGTGCGAGAAGCTAGGGGCAAGGTTTTCGACGAGTTGTATAAAAATCTTGGGAGCAAGGATGGTGAAAGAGGTATTTACAAACTTGCAAAGATAAGGGATAAGAAAAGTAAAGACCTCACCCAAGTTAGATGAATCAAGGATGAGAATCAAAAACTTCTGATGAGACATGAAGATGTAAATGAAAGATGGTTGAACTACTTTAACAAGCTGTTTAATGGGGATGGAGATACTAGCGAGGTGGACTTGGAGGACGCGTATGATGATATGAATAGAAGATTTGTACGCAGAATTAATACACATGAAGTTAAGGAGGCTTTAAAGAGGATGAAGACTAATAAAGCCTTGGGGCCTGATGGTGTGCCTATTGAAGTGTGGAGAGGCCTAGGGGATGTGGCAATAAAATGGCTGACCAGTCTTTTTAATAAGATTCTCCAGACAAATAAGATGCCTGATGCTTGGAGGAAAAGTATGATTGTGCCTATCTACAAAAACAAGGGAGATATACAGAATTGTTCAAACTATAGAGGCATTAAGCTAATGAGCCATACTATGAAGTTGTGGGAGAGGGTTATTGAACATCGCTTGAGGAGAGATACCAAGGTTTCTGTGAATCAATTTGGATTTATGCCAGGAAGATGTACCATGGAAGCCATTTTCTTGATGCGACAACTTATGGAAAGATACCGAGAAAAGAATAAGGACTTGCATATGGTGTTCATAGACCTTGAGAAAGCATACGATAGGGTTCCAAGGAAAGTTTTATGGTGGGTTCTGGAGAAGAAAAAGGTTCCATCAAAGTATGTAAAGGCAATCCAGGATATGTATGATGGGGCTACTACATGTGTAAAAGCTTGTAACGGAACATCAAGTTATTTTCCTATCACGGTTGGTGTACACCAAGGGTCGGCTCTAAGTCCTTATCTTTTTGCCTTAGTTATGGATGAACTAACAAAAGATATTCAAGAGGAAGTGTCATGGTGTATGCTTTTTACAGACGATATTGTGCTTATTGATGAGAGCAATGAGGGTGTTAATAGAAAACTTGAATTGTGGAGAAGCACATTGGAATCCAAAGGATTCACATTAAGTCGAAGCAAGACTGAGTATCTGAAGTGTGAGTTTTCTCTGGTACGAGATGGGGACCAAGAGCCCGTGCATTTAATTGGTCAAGAGGTACCCAAAAAAGATGCTTTTAAATACTTGGGCTCCATTTTACAAAAAGGTGGAGAGATTGATGAGGATGTAAATCATAGAATCAGAGCAGGTGGATGAAATGGCGCAGTGCATCTGGGTTTTTGTGTGACCGCAAAATCCCCCTTAAGTTAAAAGGAAAATTCTATAAAATGGCAGTAAGACCGGCAATGCTATATGGAGCGGAATGCTGGCCAGCACATAGGCAACATGAGCATAAGATGGGAGTAGCAGAGATGAGGATGTTAAGGTGGATGTGTGGTTACACAAAGATGGATAAGATAAGAAATGAAGATATTCGGCGAAAGGTCGGAGTAGTACCGGTTGCCGAGAAGATGAGAGAACATAGATTGAGGTGGTTTGGGCACGTGATGAGAAGGCCCCTGGATGCTCCCGTAAGAACAGAAGTTTGTTACCAAGAGCTCAACACAAAAAGAGGCAGAGGCCGGCCGAAACTTACTTGGGGGAAGGTAGTAAAACAAGATTTAATGGAGTGGGATATAGATTGGCGGACGGTGTGTCTTAGAACGGAATGGAGAAAAGCTATAAGTATGGTGGAGGGTTAGACCCGTGGTTATTCCTATGTTCCAGATGGTCCCTTTTTAGTCCTTTTCCCCTTCATTTCCCCCACTTCTTCTTGTCCCTTTCTTTTTCACTTTTATATATTTATATATGCATATATATATATATATATATATATATATATATATATATATATTATTTTTCTTTTTCTTTTGTATTTTTATTTTTATTTTTATTTTTTTATTTATTTTTTTATTTTTTTCTATAATTTTATATCTTTGATGTGGGTTCATCTACCACCGACCCCAATTAATTTGGGATAAAGGTGATGTTGATGTTGTTGAACCTGGTAGGCATCCTTAACTGTTATGGAACCATGACCTCCAATACTCCATCTTTCTACATCTGGTCCATCATTTTCAGCTGGAGGAAGAAATCCCGTAACAATCTCTAAGATGTCATGTGGCAGGCATGCTTGAAGAATACTTAAATCCCAACAACCATTCATATCAAGAACTTAACTTTTTGTTTAGCCACATTTTCAATGCGATTTCGGCATCAACATTTTTAATTATAAATTTTTATATGAAATAAAAATAAAAATGATACTTACAACCAAAGGGTTCTATAAGTTTTGAAGGGGGTGAGCTTTAAATATACAATAAAAAATAATATTGTTAATTCTAAAAGTTTGTATAAACTTGAAGTGAGACTTCTCCTTCACTCCACCATCGTATAAGCTTTAGAGCAGAAGTAAAATTGCTCCTTAATTTATGATTGTAAGGTCACATATTTGAATCTTTCATGGAACTTTATGCAACGAGGTTTAAATCAGTGTTATAAAATTCAGTCTGGTTATCAAGTGATTGAACCAGAAAGATAAATATAATCCATATTTCATACACAAAATTCTAAAATGGTATAAGACAATTTAATACTATTAAACAAGTCCATATTCTAAATTCCAAAAAAAATCATTATACAAGTATTTAATAAGCTTTCAAAAGTTTAAAATACAAATAACGGGTTCAAAACGTAAATGATCTATCTGAGGGCTGTTTGGTAGAGGAATTTTTTTTTTTATCCAGGAATATGATGGGAAGATGAATTTTCTGAGAATGTTACCAAAAAGGTGTTTGGTAAACTAAAATATTCTCAAGAATATTAGGTTAATTTTGTTATGTTTAGTTATATTAAATTTTTCATTGTCATAGAAATCCTAGAATACCACTCCTTGGATGATATTTTCAAAAAAAAATTACACACAAATAAAATCCCAGAAAAATCATATTCTTGAGAAATTTTTAAAAAACTTGTACCAAACATGGGTAAATATGATTACCATTCTAAATTTTCTGGGAATCATAAAAAATGTCTTGTACCAAACGGCCCCAAGGTTTACAAAATGAACTCACAGTCACACAACAAATTTACGATACGTACATAATATAATTATGCCCAAAATTTGATGACATCTCCATCAAAATGCTTCTTTACTGTACATATTGCGGGTAGAAGTTCACAAATTTATAAGTAATAAACCATGAGGAGGGATATTCTTACTACCAAAATCTTCTACTACCAACTCACTACTCATCTAATCACCATTGGATCAATATTTTCTCTTTTTTCAAAAACTTTTTAGCATTCTCTCTCTTTGATTCAATGGTGATTAGATAGGTAGTAAGTTACTAGTAGAGAGATTTGGTAGTAAGAATATCCTTCCTCATAAACCATTGAGAGAATTTTCACATGTTTTGGAGACTATTCATAAACACTTGAAAGATTCTTATATGCTTCATTTACTCTACACTACTACATTTACATGAAGTCATAAGATCGGGTTAATTAAAGAATTTGGGAGGCCCCAAAAGGGTCCGACAGTGCTCGATGGGGATTAGACTTCGGTTACGTCCGAATGATACCTTTGAATTTATTCAGAAAAAAATACTATTTTTAACTAGTGCCACAGAATCCAGTTAAAAATACAGCTTATTAAAATAATTTAAAATGCCATTAATGATACATTTACATGAAGTTATAAAGAAATTGTAGTTATTTACAAAAATGTCATTAATGAATCCTCATATTTACAAGATTGTCACCGCAAAATAATTTAAAATTAAAATAAAAATTGATTTAATTATAAAAATGTCATTAATGAATCATCATATTTACAGGAATGTCACTGCAAAAAAAAAACTTTTGAAAACATCCTTCTTTTGTTTTGCTTTTTCAGATTTTAAAACAAAAAAAAACAGACATTGTTTTTAAAACAGATGGCATGAAAATTGTATCAAATTTTCCCATCACCCGGTCATTTTAGAATACCACCTAGGTGGTATTAGAAGGTATTTTCAATTATATTTTACACACAAATGAAAATCCTAGAAAAATCATATTCTTGAAAATTTTCAGCATATCAAACATGGACTAATATAATTATCATCCTCACTTTTCTAGGAATCTCAAATAAAACCTTCTATCAATAGAAAAAAAAATTAATTGGGCTGATTTAATTTTCTTATGTTAGATTTGTTGAAGCCCAACTCATAACTTATTCATATTTTGATAAATAAATAACTTATTATATATATGGAGAATGATCCGTTTATAATTTTTTTTTACAAACTTATAATTAAACTATGTCTGACCAATAATACTCTACTCAAGAATGTATTACCGGTCAGACATAGTGTAGTTTGTAAGAGTTTGTACATAAAAAGTTTGTAAATATAACGTTCCCCTATATATATTGAAAAATAATTATTTATTATTTTCTTAAAGAAATTTATCTTTTATTTCTTATCATATTTATATTTATCTTAATAATATAGAGGTTTGTAATTATATACTTTTTTATAATTTTAATTAAAAATAGAGCTTAAATAAATTATTTTATCAAATAGCTTATTTATAGGCATAGCTTTAAAGTAACTTTTCAAACTAAAAAAATTACATAATCTTCAAATATTTTTTAAATTATTACTTTTAAGTGTAGTTTAAAAATTTAAATAAAGAAACTGGGCTTTTTGACCCTTTTGCCCCTCATTAAATAATAAATAACCAATCTGCCCCTCATGCAAAACTATCCACTAACCTGCCCCTATTTAATCGACTAAGGTGAATAAATAGTCGACTAAATGGTCAAAAGTCAGAATGTTCATCACACGCAATGTAATCGACTAAAAATCCCTCTTAATCGACTATATTCTTGGGATATTTAGTCAACTACATCACGATATTTGGTCGATTAAATGTCGACAGAAACCCTATATTTTCCATGTTCTCGGTCTCATTTCGAATATTTTTGTTGTGTAGACCAAAATAGGTCCATTTTTTCATGTGTAATCCTTGCAATCCTATTGTATTTGATCCCACCGTCTCTAAAGCCCTAATATTGTGAAATCATTGTGATTGCACAACTCCAAACCCCCAAAATCCGAACCCAAACCCCCAATTTCAGAACCCTACTCCCAATTTCGTGTGGAAGATGAGCACAAGTCTAAACATGTATGTAACAATGATCTACTATGATGGAAAGCATTATGAAGGCCCCAATGGTGTTCAATTTGAAGGAAAAACGAAAATGTTGAAATTCAAATGGGGTACTACATACAATGAGCTAAAGGGGAGAATTCAGCAAAAATTGGGTCTGCAAGGAAGCCAATGCGTTCAACGGATGATTGCCAGGGTAGAGACTACAGTTGGTAAGGATGCTATATACTACACTGGTAACGATATATGTGATGATGAAGATGTGGAATGTGTCATAGATGCAATTGTTGACCGAAAATCTCAAAATTTTATTGAGATATATGTTGAATTAGATTGTGGTCAATCTTCATCTGCACCCATGCATACAAGAAGTGAACCGTTTTTTGGTCATGAAGAAAGAGTAGTCGATTTAACTACACCTGCACCTGTCATAAGTCAGATAACACTAAGGGAAATAGATGAGGATGGGCAGGATGCTAATATGGACAGTGATGAGGACGGTGAACCTGAGAGTGTTATTCCGCTAGGTGACACGTCAGATACTGACGTAGAGGGTGATTTCGACGCTAACATAAGCTCACCATCTCCGGGTTCGCAGGTTACGAGACCACTTCGTGTTGACCCTGTTAGCAGTGGTAAGATTCATTTTTAAAGATTTAATTTAGCATTTCTTCTTTGTGTTATGATTGGTATTGACGGTGGCATTATAACTTTTGACGTAGGTTCTGAGGTCGAGCCATTTTGGAATGAAAGCTCACATTATTCCTTCATTAATTGAGCTCACCCTAATGATGAGACGGAGATATTGTACGGTGATGATGATGATCACGGTGGCTGGCAATTAGGGGATCCTTTATAGGGACCTGCAGCTATTTGAAGTTGAGGATTCCTACAATCAATCAACTCATGATGCAGGTGACATAATGAGGGTGGACTTGCTCAATCGCAAATTTTAATGTGGACAGTTCACATCTAGAAGATTTCCTTGCAGTCACGTCTTAGCGGTGTGCAAGGTAGAAAAGTTGAACCACTATGATTATGTTGATCATGTGTTCTCAATTGCACAAATTGACAAGGTGTATGCTGCACATTGGTATCCAATGGGCAATGAGTTGTTGATTCCACAAAATGATGGCCCTACCATTATCCCAAATGCATCTTTGGTACGTGCACAAGGAAAGCCAAAATCTTCAAGGATACAGAATGAGATGGATTGGGTTGAGTCTCAACCGACAAGCAGTCAGAGTAGATGTAGCTTGTGCAAACAAATTGGTCACAACAACTGTACATGTCATATGAGGATTAACAATACAAGATGAATTGCGGAGGAAGCAGAGGAGGGGCTTAATATGTTGATGGTTTAAGATTAGAGGCATTTATGGTTTAAGATTAATGTATTTGATGTAATGTCATGTAACTGAAAAAATGAACAAATTGATATCGTGATGTTTGCGTTTGAATGTAATGACGGTGCTATGTTTGGATCCAAGGTCTATGCCAATTTCAATTACTCATTAACTGTGCAATGGAACTTTTGAACTAACATGGTACGAATGGACCAAATAATAAGAACCACAAGTCATATTCGTCCATAACAACTGAGATTAATAACTTATGTGTTTAAAATGATACAATGCAGATTTGGTGCGCAAACACCAACGTTTTGACACCTTACGTAAACATATATGATTTAACGTCCTCTACCTTATTTGACTTGAAAAATATGTTCCCTAAGTCGCACTTCCTTAGTGGATCAGTGTAGAGTCGACTAAACCAGTACAGGTTAATCGACTAAATCTTTGCTTTTGCACCCCAAATCTGTTTTACACTGGTTTTTCCATTTGGTTTCCACTCTACACTGTTCCACTAAGGAAGTGTGACTTAGGGAACATATTTTTCGAGTCAAAAAACCAACATGGACATTAAAGTCTTAAAATGAAGTCGTATGTTGTCATAACGTTTGTTTAGGGTTAACAATACAAGATGTAGCCTTTTTAAACACATATACTGCATTGTTGTGATGTGTTATGGACGATTGTGACCTGTTCAATATTGTTTTGTGCCGTGATTATCAAATTGAAAAAAACTCCAAAAATTGAAAGGAAGTTCAATTCATTAGACAACATAACATAACTCCAAAAAAATTAACAATTCTGCATTGATTAAAAAAGTTACATTACATCAACAACTTAAAGGAAATACATGAAAAGTTAAAAATAACATGCTACCATAATGTAAACCCTAAATCTACTCCTTATCCCCGTCTGACTCCGTCTCCTCCTCCTCATCATCTAACACATGACCCCCATCCCCTGTTGTCTCAGCTACCTCCCCACCCCGTGCAAGCTCCAGACGAGCAAGCCTGTCTTCCACACCCTTGAACCTTCCCTGTATGTGTCTAAACCTTTCATTCTCTTTTTCAATGTGACTCTTTCTCCATTTTTATGTTTCAGCGCCATCTTTCTTATCTTCTTAAGTGTTGCATTTATGCCCTTCATGTCATCACGCAGAGAAAATCCACCTCCAGGTTCAGCAATCTCCTCAACGTCAGCCACATCCTCCTCCTCCTCCGCCTCTGGCTCAACAATGTGGTCATCTGGGGAAATATAAGGAACCTTAACCTGGGGCTGACCAGTGAACTCCCACATGCCCGCCCTGTTCTTAGCAATCTTGCACTGCTCCAATAGACACTTTCCAAACTTGCAATTATAGCCTGTGGTCTTCTTCAACTGCTCAGTCTCCATGAGAAGACCAAAGTGAACCAATATCCTCTGTACCAGAAAAGCGAATGGAAGATGACCCTTATGTTTGGCTTTAAACATAAACCAACAGATATAGTGCCTCCAGTTCACCTTCTGGGCATGTCCGATAGCCCACATGATGGGAATGTCATGTTCCAACACCCTGGAATGATTGAAAGATCGTGGAAACAGGATGTGAGTGATGACATAGTGTAGCATACGGGACTCCACAGTAAGCAACCCCAATGTATAGTGCATGTGTTCCCCACAGACTCTTCTCTGCTCCTGCACAACATCAACTCGTGAATATCCTGGAAGTGATACACCACTATCAGCGTCATACGCCACATTCTGAGAAGAATCAAAATCATAGTCGAGTATCTCCAACCATGCAGGTGCCGTCATGATGATCTCTATTCCACAAACCCTCGACCTCAGCTCACCTTGTACGTAGCT
Source organism: Gastrolobium villosum (assembly GCA_032173675.1). Classification (NCBI taxonomy): domain Eukaryota; kingdom Viridiplantae; phylum Streptophyta; class Magnoliopsida; order Fabales; family Fabaceae; genus Gastrolobium; species Gastrolobium villosum. Next base: position 11,444 of record JAVKPL010000013.1, on the reverse strand, counting down.
GAGGTTATGGTAGAAGGCCCGCACCATAAGCTCTGAATACGGACACAGGGTCTCAGCCAACACCCTCAGATATGACGCCTCCAACAGCCCCACAATTTCAAATCCCTCTGATGTGCCCCTGGCAAGTAGGATTTTTCTGTGTTAAAATTTATAAGAATTGAGTCATATTGAGCAATTTAAATACATATTTGCTAATTATATTGATTTTTTCTATGTCAATAATATTCACATTTTAGTTGTATTTTTACAGGGAAAATAAGTGAAAAATATAAAAAGCATGTTAATGCAATTCTACACGGGTGCAACACACTACAAATTCCAGAAGCATGGCGTGGACCGGCACCACACTGGTGCACACCCGCGCCATTTTTCGAACTGCACAGCGGTACTTTGGAAGTGGCGCCAACTGGCACCACTATGGCGCCAACCGGCGCCGGATTTTGGAAAAGCAAAAGAAATGGCAGTAAAGTGGCGCTACTTGGCGCCATTTCCATGCCAAGTAGCACCACTTTTTCATCAACGTATAGCGCAAGGTTGCGCCCAAAAATTGCACATCATGGCGCCATCCAACGCCAGTTCACGATTTTCGGCAAAAGCGTGGCGCTGACTTGCGCCAATCCGGTGCCGGTTTGCGGGACGGATCTCCGCATTTCTGAGGGGCATTTTTGGAACGAGAAGAAAACAATATAAAAGGAACTTTTATGTAATTAGGTCAGCAGACTGACATTGGGACAGATTCTGAAGCTTGGAGATACACAGTGAGACACACAGAAGAGGCAGATCTGGAGAGGCAGGGAGGAGAGACTGGAGGCGTTCTTCGTTCTTCATCTCTTTTCTAGTATTTCTTTATCTTCTATTTAATTTTATGTTGAATTTTAGATCAGCGATCATGATGTTGATCGGCTAGATCTTTTTATTGTAGTCAGGGTCACGATCCATATGCGAACCCTTGATGCGAAGGATTGGTTTATGGTTTTTGATTTATATAATTATCTTTATCATTACTCTGCGCGAATTTGATATCTTCTTTGTTAGAATTGATCAATCTGATAGTTGGGGATATTCTGAGGATCAAAACCCTAGATAGGAATATTGGGGTTTTGATCTTGAAAGGGGGTAAGATAATAATTTGTATGCGTGCTAGGAATAGACGTGTATATGATTGCAGATGCTTAAATTATCGCGCCCATTGCTTGATCCCATGAGAAACATTGCAAGGAATTGGGGTTTCTCATGGGATTAAAGGGTTAACCCTGCAAGGATTTGAGGGTTAACTATTAACTCTTTTTAGAGGATAATTTATTTGAGTGATTATATAAATAATTATTATAAATCAATCCGGAGTAAAAAGCGGGGATCATTTGGTGAATGAATCCTGGCTACAATGCTTTTCTCATCTTCTTTACAAATCAATTTTCATTTTTATTGTTTTATTTATCAAAATAAAAATACAAAAACAAGTCTTTTATTTTCAATTTCACTCAATTTGACAATATTTGTCACAACCTCTTTGAACTCTTCCACTTTTGAAGAGAAAGTTTAATTGATATTCGATCCCAATTCCTGTGGAGATGAACTTTATTTATCACTTTCTTACTTGTGCGATCGGTATACTTGCCGGAGAGCATCACCCTCCGTCGCAAAAAATGTTGTATTCAAAGATTTTCGCAGGACATAACGGCCAGTTCAAATGGTCACGTACGAATGAAGCGTGGACGGAAGGGTCGTCCCCAAATAGGTACCCATACGGGAGGTCGACAGTATCAGGCTCTTCGTCTTGTGGCCTTGACGAAGAAGGACGGTCTTGTCGTAGCTTGGTGCGTCTCTCACTGTCCTCATTGCTTGGTCTTTTGCGGCCCGTCATTTGTACAAAATACCTACAATGAAACATGTCAGCATTTGACTATATGAAACATGTCATGATGCTAATGAAAACTTGCAACACCAATACCTACACATCCAAGCAGCTAACTTTTCCCACATACCAAAACCAAATTCGGACAGGAAAGATATATGACAGTGAGATAAAAAATAATAGGAAAGATAAAAAAATGAAAGAAGCAAGTCACAATAATCAACTCCAACAACTCTTATGATAACAAAAAATTCGGACAGAAAAAATAAAATAAAAAATTCCAAAACATAAAACACAAAGCAAGTTAAACAACCTTACCTATCCTTGAAATTTCACGATTTGGACGGGTTTTATGGTGCAAACCAATTGCCTGGGGGAGGGGTTTGGGTTGTTCTTGAGCTGCTCCTGCCGATTTGGGGTTTGGGAGCTCACCTTAGTCGATTAGGATTCAATACACCCCTCTGCCGAATGAGGGGTTTTTAAAAAACAAATTTGTCGATATTTAATCGACTAAATATCGTGATTTAGTCGACTAAATATCCCAAGAATGTAGTCGGTTAAGAAGGATTTTTAGTCGACTATATTGCGTGTGATGGACATTTTGACTTTTGACCATTTAGTCGACTATTTATTCACCTTGGTTGATTAAATAGGGGCAGGTTGGTAGATAGTTCTGTATGAGGGGCAGATTAGTTATTAATTATTTAATGAATGCAAAAGGGTAAAAAAGCCAAAGAAACTGCCCCAAACATACTTTAATAACCTATTATAATTTATCAAATATAGCTTCACAACAAGTCATCATTAAATTTGAATTCAGAATTTTTTTTTTTTTTTTGGTAATCTGAATTCCGATTTTTTAAGTTATAATTTTACATTTATGATTTTTTATCGCTATTTCATTTTTAAGTAAAATCTTATTTTTATCTACTTTGCGCAAAATCATAAATTTAACAGAAGTGCTGATATATCTACAAAGTAAGATGGGAAGTAACGATTAACCTGGCGCCTGTAGCTCAGTGGATAGAGCGTCTGTTTCCTAAGCAGAAGGTCGTAGGTTCGACCCCTACCTGGCGCGCTTTTTATGTTCTGCAACGTGTTTTTACCTTTTTTCAAGGTTTTAGGCCTATGACGAGTTATAGTTATGTTGTACCGATATGGATACGGATTCTATTATTAAAATAAGTGTATGTCATATTTAGTATTCAATAATTTAATTAAAAATGAAATTAAATTTATAATATCTATCAATTTTACAAAGAAACATAATATCTAAATATTTACTATTGTATTTTGAAATTGAAAATCTCTTATACATTCTAGTGACATTTATTTGGTATCAATTTTTAATTTTTATTACAATGGTTTGATAAAATATGGATCAAATTTTTCATGATATGATATTATAAATGTACGAAGGTGTTAGGAGAGCGGATACGACACACTCCGGGTACAACATAAATGACAAGTACCTTTATAAAGAAACCAATTTAAGTTTAACTAAAAAAGGAAAAAGAAAGCGGTTAAATATAAACTTTAAAGTTTACAAAAAAAAAAAAAAAAAAAAAAGGTTAAATAATAACCTTTTGAAAAGAAAAAAAAAATTAACAAATTTCTCATGATAATGATAATGTAATAATTTTTATTATATCAATTTAATAAAATATCGATCAAATTTTTCATGATATTATAATGAAATTTTAAATACTATAAATATTGGAACGTGTCAGAATATCGAACACGATAGTTCAGGTACAACATAAATGACAAGTACCTTTATAAAGAAACCAATTTAAGTTTAACTAAAAAAGGAAAAAGAAAGCGGTTAAATATAAACTTTAAAGTTTACAAGAAAAAAAAGAAAAGAAAAAAAAGTTAAATAATAACCTTTTGAAAAGAAAAAAAAATTAACAAATTTCTCATGATAATGATAATGTAATAATTTTTATTATATCAATTTGATAAAATATCGATCAAATTTTTCATGATATTATAATGAAATTTTAAATACTATAAATATTGGAACGTGTCAGAATATCGAACACGATAGTTCAGGTACAACATAAATGACAAGTAACTTTATAAAGAAACGAGTTTTTTTTTTTGGTACTCTATAAAGAAACGAGTTTAAGTTTACCTTAAAAAAGGAAAAAGAAATCGATAAAATATAAACTTTAAAGTTTACAAAAAAGAAAAAAAAACCGGTTAAATAATAAACTTTTGAAAAAAAAAAACTTAACATAACATAAAAAAAGAGAGTTATGAACTTTAATTAAAAACTAGAAACAGTGTCAACTCTTTTTAACAAAAAATTTCGTAAAATATTAATGGCCGCCTTGTAAAAATTATCGAACCATTTTAAATTTACTATTTTTTGTTACCATTCTTACAACCTGTTTTTGACGTAGTTGATCACCTTTCCGCCGATTATATTGTGTGAATGAAAGTTATTTGATTTTTTGACTCTCACGTGTTAGGTAATATGATCGTGTCATATAGAGAGAAAAATATTGGGATATATAGTTATAAAATATCATGATTTATTTATCTTTGTATGATTACAAATTTTATGATTCCCACATGACCTAGAGCATGTTTGGATTTTTTTTACAGCTAAAAACTACTTAAAAGCTAAAACTAAAAAAGAGAGCACAAAAAAAGTTAAAAATTATTTGTTGATTACATAAAAATTTTAGCTTGAAATTACTTAAGATCACATATTTCAAGCTCTCTATGTCTATGACCCTTCATTTAAAAAAAAAAATGCACAATTCAAGAAAAGCTGATAAGAGATTAAAAAAAAGTACATCTTATGAGTTTTTGACTTTTTTTAACTTTTTTTCTTCATTATAAAAAAAAACCTTTTCACTATAAGAGCTTTTTTCAAAATCTGTTTGACCGGTTTCTATTTATAAGTACAAATAAGAGCTTCTTTCATTATAAGAAGATAAGCTAAAAATAAGATGATCCAAATAGATAAAAAAAAAAAGATTTTCATTAGAAGAGATTTTCTCTAAGCTAGAAGCTACTTATAAGTAGAGATTTAATTATATGTTAAAACTAAAAAAAAAAAAAAGCTTAAAAATAAAGCTAAAAAATGTTTGATAATTATGTAAAAAATTTAGCTTAAAAGTTACTTAGAAACACATATTACAAGAAAACTTCCTATTTCTATAGTTTTTCATTTCAGAAAAAAGCACACAATTCAAGAAAAGCTGATAAGAACTTAAAAAAAAGCTCCTGAGAGCTTTTGACTTTTAACTTTTTTCTTGATTATACAAAAAAGAATTTTTTTTTCAAAATCTGTTTAGCTTAATGTCCGCTTATAAGTAGTTTTTAATTGAAAAAATATATAATCCAAATATATATTTAGCTTCTACTCATAAAGAGATCAGAAGCTAAAGAGGTGCAAAAAAAATTAATTTATTGCAAATTAAATAAAAAATTACGAATTTATTGTAGTTTTCAAACTATTTACGAGTGTATTCGAGGATGTCATTCTCGGATTGGGCGTGAGTAGTTAGACATAACTCACGAGACACTCACGCCTAAATTAGGCGTGACTTTTCTGGTATTGACATGTGGCAATGACGCCTCATTTTGACTGAGGTATCCAAATTAGGGAATTTTTATGATTCCACATAACTTTTTGAGATCTTTGCAATGACGCCTCATTTGACATATTTTATCTCTCACAAATACAGTTTGAATTTGAAATAATTGTACTACAGTAAAAGTGTCACAATATAAAAGTTTGAGAGAGATTAGTGAGAATATGATGTTCTTTAAGTTGGATTCCCCTTTTGGCATATTTTATTTTTGTGAATGATTTTATTTACATTTTTACTTCCCAACGTTAACAAATAATTCTCCGGAATTTTTTCAGTGTGTAAATATCGAAAAGTTAGGTGGAATAAAAAAATCATCTGATTCGGACTTTCGAGCAAAAAAAAGTCACCTATTAATTTTTGGTTCAAAATGGACCGGTGGAACATAACCACATTATATTATGGAAAAAGTGTGTATCATTTTGAAGGACACAAAATATTGTCATTTTAAGTGAGAGAAAGAGATAGATAATCAGATAGAGACTTAGGAGAAATTTTTTTAAATGTGTGGGTTCCAACTCTTTTTGAGAGTGAAAGGATATAAGATGTGTCATTTAAAATGACACACCTTTTCCCTTATAATATATTATTTACTTTTTAAAAAACCTTTCTTAAAAAACTACATCTGACTCCCGCTCTCTTCCACTTCCATTGTTGTTCTCAACAAAGACAAAGAACACACACTCTCTCTCACACCATGTCTGTGAACTCCTATCTCTATTCAATAGATGTTTGCTTTTTGTACTTTTTTTAAATTTCAAGATTTTTTAAAAGAAGATTGCGTTTGGTGTTGGTTAGAAAAGAACTCAGAGGATTCTGGGTTTAAACACTCTTATAATACCATTATTGTAAATTTGAACTATGTTTGTGAGAGATAAAACATACCAAATGAGGTATCATTGCGTAGATCGAAAAGTTTTGTGGAATCAAAAAAAATTTACTTGATTCGAATACTTGAATAAAAAATTATGGCCTTCCGAAGTTTTACGATTAGACTGTTAACTTTTTGTGCCAAGTGTCACTGACAGACGAGTCGCGCCTAATTTAGGTGTGAGTGCCTCATGGATTACGCCTAACTTAGACGTGACCACACACATCCAATCTGTTAGACATGACATATTGCAATAGATCCGTAAATAGTATAAAAATAGCTATATAACCATGGGCTAGATATACTTACCACCAAAAAAGTTTACCACATTTACAACTAACTTAATCACCGTTGATTTCCGTTAATCTAAAGGTTATAATTTATTAGAAATTAATAATTAATTAATAAATGAGACCAAATAATTTCCAATAAATTATAACCGTCATATTGACGAAAATCGACGGTGATTAGGTTAGTTGTAAAGGTTGTAAAATTTTTTGGTGGTAGATATAACGACGTCGTTTTGGGACGGAAATCAATGTATTTTTGTAATTATAATTTATCTCAGGGTTATAATAGTCTTTCTCATCATAAATTTTTAATTTTGTAACTTAAAACGACGTCATTTTGAGAGTGAATCTAGATAACTTATCTACATTCACTATAGAAACATTAAATCCTTCACGAGTTCATTTTTTCTGCAGTAAACGTAGATAAATTATCTACATTGAGTGTAATAATCAAATAAAAATAATAATAATAATAATTGAAGTAATAGTGTATAAAATAATAATAATAAAAAAAATAATATTGATAATAATAGTAATAATAATGAATAAAAAATTATTATTATTAATATTAATATGTTTGCTGTAAATAAATAAATTAGTATGAGTAATAAATAAATATATATTAAATTATGTATAATTTATTTATTTAAAATTATTATAAATTATTTTAGTTAAATATATTACTACACCCTCCTAAATCATTATTAATAAATAGTAACGATACTATAGTTATTATTTATTAAGAAATAAATAAATAATTTATTATTTTAAATTAATACATAAAATAGTATTATATGTATGGAACAACCCTCCCCCTCTCCAAGCCACAATTACAAGTTACTAGAATGTGATGATGTAGTTTATCAAAAAATAAATAAAAAGAATATGATGATGTCAATTAAGTGAGGTAAGTAAAATGATGCATGATAAAAAAAAAATTGGGAATGAATGAGCTTCCAAATGTGACTATATATATAGATAGGTGTTGTCCCTTTCAGATTGTTAGAAAAGAAAGATTGAGAAGGGGTGGGTCTGTTAGAAAAAGTGAGAAAAGTTGAGAAATTTTCACAGAGAGCAATAAAGAAGAAGAAAACGGGGATAGAATAGTTGAAAGGTAATATTGAGAGAGTAAAATTGTCTCTCTATTTTCTTCCTTCCAGTTATATTCTTTTTATTTATTTTTTTGAAAATTGTAATGTTGTTATTCAATCAATTTTTTTTTAATTTTTTCCCTTATTTAATATTATTTGCATCTATAGTCCTAGCTTAACTTGTCTTTTAATTTTAGAGTAAAGACCCAAATTGGTCCCTGACAAAAATAGCGGTGCCCAAATTAGTCCCTGAGAAAAATAAACTCAAAAAAAAGTCCCCAACAATGTCAAACAGGTCCCACGTTAGTCCTTCTGTCAAATGAAAATTGACGGAGTGAGTGACGGTGCTGATGTGTCACGTTAAGTGACATGCGGTTGCCCACGTGGACTGCTTGGACGACGTCGTTTGGCACAAGCTCAGCCACGTTGGACACAAAGTTCTCTTTCATCCAAGAAACGTCGTCGTTTAGGGTTTAGGGTTCAACTAAAACCAGAAAGCATCGAATCGAAGGTTGAACGCATGAATTTAGGGAAAATTGATTGACGATTTAGGTAAAATGATTGACGGTTTAGGGAAGGTGGGTGTATACTGTTCGATTTAGGGTTGAACTTTGTGTTCATGCCATGATTATGTCGTATGGAAGAGGAGGTTAGGTAGTTCGTTTGAGTCCAATAGTGGAAGAAGGAGAGCTGCTCCATTGTGTAAATGTGGGCTTAGCTGATCCTTTATGTCTTTGTAATATGTTTATATCTTTGTAGTAGGGTGGGGTGAAATGCTAATTTTTAATCTGTAATATGTATGCTTCTCTGTAATGGAAAGATCGTTGTTGGGATGTAATGAGATGCCTTTTGTTCTTAAAATGGTTAATGTCCTTTAACTTGATTGTTCATAAGCACAATTTGCTAAGTATTAAGTTATCTTGAAATGCCAATTAAAATGTCAAAAGACTGTATGAGCTTCTGTGGATTGAGGGAATGCCAGTAACAACAAGGATTGAGGGAATTAAAAAGAAGGGGGGAATGAGCTTTTGTGGTAACAGCTTTTGGTGCCCCTTTGGTCTTACTGTCATGTGTCTTACTGTCATGTGTTGGAGGGACTAATTTGGGCCTCGATGAATTTGTTAGGGACCTAATTGACCAACTGTTAAAAACTACAGGGACTAAAATGGTCCTCGACCCAAATTGTGGGGGACTTATAAGGCATAAAAGGGAACCCAGAATTCAGATATGTTTACACATGACCCCAAAATGACACAGTATACAAATATTGTAACAAGACAAGCAATGAAACAAACTAGTTATGACATAAGAGATTTAGTAATCCATAAAGCATATTCCATTGATATCATGACTGTGTACTTACAATTGGCACTGACATAATAAACCATTAAGTATAAACCATACTTAATATGGCCATAACCAGAGGCATACAAAAAAAAGCCATTGTTGAATAATTTAAACAAGACCAATTACAATTCCAAGCTAATGGCCTAATAACAAAAAAACGCCTACTATACATTTGAACTGGCCTAATGTCAGTGATTAAAATTCATGTTCAGTGATGTGGGGCTGGCCTAGGTGGCCTGAATCCTGGTGTAGTCATGAAGCTCATGAATCTGGCTCTGGTGCCACTGCTAGCTGCAGCTGCTGTCTCACTGGTCACTGCCTGAGCAGGATTGCATGGTGGTGGGCTGCTGCCTCTTGGTTCAGCTGCATTTGGTGCATGCTGGCTGCTTGTCTCTAGTGGAGGGCCCTGACTCATGCTAAGGAGGATCTCTTCAACTGGCCTTGACTGGCCAACTTCAACATTAACCGGTTTATTTTTTTCTTTGATCCACCTGCAGGTCCCTTACATGTCTTGGCGTAATGACCAGTCTGACCACACTTGGAGCATTGAGCTGTGTAAGTCTTCTTAAGCTTCTTGTTGGTCTTCATAAGCTCTTCAATTGGATCCTTCTTGCGATGCTTTTTTGGACGTCCAATAGGTCTTTTCAAGCGTGGAGGAAGTGGTTTTGGGTCATCACAAGTTGGCCAATATTGTTGGGAATTGACTGGGTTGAGAGTGTGTTCATAAGTGGCATGCAAAGCATTCACTGTCAGCCATTGGTGAACATGATTTTCCACAGGTTCATTCTTGTGTGCAATGGCAGCAATGGCATGTTCACAAGGCAATCCAGTCAGCTGCCACACATTACAACTACAAGTTTGTTGAGTTAAATTCACCCCAACACGTTGACCCTTTCCAGAAACTTCATACAGATCTTTCCCAGTCCATGTTGGTGTCCAAGAATTGCTTGCAACCTTCAAATGGTCCAGCCTCTTCTGCTGTGCAGGTGCTATCTTACCCCTAAAGGTTTGTAGAATCCTCTTGTGTGCTGCCATCCTTCGCATTATATAGCACCTCAATTCCTCACACAATGTCATTATAGGTTTGTCCCTATAATTGACAATCTTTGCATTCCACACCTCAGCCATATTATTTGTGATGTTGTCACATTTAGGCCAGTGACTGTAATAGGCTTTAACCCATGCTGAAGGGTGTATATTATCAAGATACTTCCAAGCTGGTTCGTTTAGAGTCTTCAACCTTTGCATGACCTTCTCAAATTGGGGAACAGTGGTGCACCTAGCACATTCCCATACAATCTGTCTTGTCTCTTTATCCTTCCACTGCTTGATGAAGTTCTTCCATACATGTTGTACACAGAATCTGTGGTGTGAACCTGGCATAATTTCCTTCAAGGCTGGGACAAGTCCCTGTATGTGAAAGACAAAAAAAATCATTAAAATATAATCTCTAATCAGCATGATTAACATGTGCATTTATAATGGGAAATGACAGTGCTGGTTTTAATAAGTGGCCATGTCAAGTTAATTGGAGCAGGGACCAATATGACCCCCGATAAAATTGTCAAGGACTGAAATGGGTCTTTACTTAAAAAATTAAGGACTGAAATGGTCCTCGATAACATTTGTGGGGGACCTGTCAAGGTTATCAAACAGCATTACACAAGGCAAACATAACACACATACCATACCATTTCATAAACCAGAAGCTGTATAACATTGGCAGCAACACATAACACATAGTGCTGCATGATGAAAGAAAATAGATGACACATTACCTTTTGTTGATCAGAAATGAAGTTCCAACCAAATACTGCATGATCCCCTAAATCTTCCTGTAATAATGTCAGAAACCACTTCCAATTATCCTTGGTCTCACTATCAACCACAGCATATGCAATGACATAGAATTGCTTGTTTGCATCTTCACCAACAGCACTCAATAACTGACCTCCATAATAGCCCTTCAAAAAGCATCCATCCAACCCAATTAAGGGCCTGCATCCAGCTTTGAAGCCCTTCTTACAAGCATCAAGGCAGATGTACATTCTGTCAAATATTGGCAATGCTTGTGGAATGAGTTCAGGGGTGACTTGCAATTTGCAACTAGAGCCAGGGTTGCTCCTTAACAATTCTGCCAAATATTCTTTCAATCTTCCATATTGCTCCTTCTCACAACCTTCAATGGTCCCCTTTGCTTTTTTCAAAGCCTTACTTTCTTCATATCCAAATGCACATTGTATTCCTCCTTCATGTACTCAAATGCCTCCCTCCTTGTCATCTTGGGTCTGTGTTAGTATTCTCTTCTCCAATTTCTTGGCCACCCAATCTCTTGTAGCCCTTTTATTCTTGAAGACTCACAACATGTATGAATATCTTGAA